>JAXRKP010002525.1:42500-47001 GCA_037039925.1 Doris montereyensis | reverse complement strand
CCCATAGGACTAGAGCCCATAGACTAGAGCCCCATAGACTAGAGCCCACTAGGACTAGAGCCCATAGACTAGAGCCCTAGACTAGCCCATAGACTAGAGCCATACACTAGTCCCATAGACTAGCCCTCTAGACTAGATCCCACTAGACTAGATCCCATAGACTAGAGCCCATAGACTAGAGCCCATAGACTAGAGCCCATAGACTAGAGCCATAGACTAGAGCCCTAGACTAGAGCCCATAGACTAGAGCCCCTAGACTAGAGCCCATAGACTAGAGCCCATAGACTAGATCCCATAGACTAGAGCCCATAGACTAGAGCCCCTAGACTAGAGCCCATAGACTAGAGCCCCTAGACTAGAGCCCATAGACTAATCATAGACTAGAGCCATAGACTAGAGCCCATAGACTAGAGCCCTAGACTAGAGCCATAGACTAGAGCCCGTAGACTAGAGCCCCTAGACTAGAGCCCATAGACTAGAGCCCATAGACTAGAGCCCATAGACTAGACCCTAGACAGAGCCCTAGACTATCCCATAGACTAGAGCCCCTAGACTAGATCCCTAGACTAGAGCCCCTAGACTAGAAGCCCCTAGACTAGAGCCCATAGACTAGAGCCCATAGACTAGAGCCCCTCAGACAGAGCCCCTAGACTAGAGCCCTAGACAAGATCCATAGACTAGAGCCCATAGACTTAGCGCCCTACTAGATCTAGAGCCCTAGACAGAGCCGATAGACTAGATCCATAGACTAGAGCCCCTAGACTAGAGCCCCTAGACTAGAGCCCCTAGACTAGAGCCCCTAGACTAGAGCCCCTAGACTAGAGCCCATAGACTAGATCCCATAGACTAGAGCCCCCTAGACTAGAGCCCATAGACTAGAGCCCCTAGACTAGAGCCCATAGACTAGAGCCCCTAGACTAGAGCCCATAGACTAGAGCCCATAGACTAGAGCCCATAGACTAGAGCCCCATAGACTAGAGCCCCTAGACTAGAGCCCCTAGACTAGAGCCCATAGACTAGAGCCCATAGACTAGATCCATAGACTAGAGCCCATAGACTAGAGCCCATAGACTAGAGCCCATAGACTAGAGCCCATAGACTAGATCCCATAGACTAGAGCCCATAGACTAGATCCCATAGACTAGATCCCATAGACTAGAGCCCCTAGACTAGAGCCCCTAGACTAGAGCCCATAGACAAGAGCCCCTAGACTAGAGCCCCTAGACTAGAGCCCATAGACTAGAGCCCATAGACTAGAGCCCCTAGACTAGAGCCCATAGACTAGAGCCCCTAGACTAGAGCCCCTAGACTAGATCCCATAGACTAGATCCCATAGACTAGATCCCATAGACTAGAGCCCCTAGACTAGAGCCCTAGACTAGAGCCCCTAGACTAGATCCCATAGACTAGAGCCCCTAGACTAGAGCCCATAGACTAGAGCCCCTAGACTAGAGCCCATAGACTAGAGCCCATAGACTAGATCCCATAGACTAGATCTCATAGACTAGAGCCCCTAGACTAGAGCCCCTAGACGAGCCCATAGACTAGAGCCCATAGACTTAGACTAGAGCCCCTAGACTAGATCCCTAGATTAGAGCCCATAGACTAGAGCCCATAGACTAGAGCCCATAGACTAGAGCCCATAGACTAGATCCCATAGACTAGAGCCCATAGACTAGAGCCCATAGACTAGAGCCCCTAGACTAGAGCCCATAGACTAGATCCCCTAGACTAGAGCCCATAGACTAGAGCCCATAGACTAGAGCCCATAGACTAGAGCCCTTAGACTAGATCCCATACACTAGATCCTACAGACTAGAGCCCCCAGACTCAGATCCCATAGACTAGAGCCCATAGACTAGATCCCATAGGATTCAGAGCCTCCTAGACTAGATCCCATAGACTAGAGCCCCTAGACTAGAGCCCCTAGACTAGAGCCCATAGACTAGAGCCCCTAGACGAGAGCCCATAGACTAGAGCTCATAGACTAGAGCCCCTAGACTAGAGCCCCCAGACTAGAGCCCCTAGACTAGATCCCATAGACTAGAGCCCATAGACTAGAGCCCCTAGACTAGAGCCCATAGACTAGAGCCCATAGACTAGATCCCATAGACTAGATCTCATAGACTAGAGCCCCTAGACGAGCCCATAGCCACTAGAGCCCATAGACTAGAGCCCCTAGACTTAGACTAGAGCCCCTAGACTAGATCCCATAGATTAGAGCCCATAGACTAGAGCCCCTAGACTAGAGCCCCATGGAGCAGGACTAGAGCCCATAGACCCCTAGAGGCCCATAGACTAGATCCCATAGACCTAGAGCCCCTAGACTAGAGCCCATAGACTAGATCCCCTAGACTAGAGCCCATAGACCAGAGCCCATAGACTAGAGAGCCCTAGACTAGAGCTGGGCCATCCCCTTAGACTAGAGCCCTAGACTAGAGCCCATAGACTAGAGCCCATAGACTAGGATCCCTGGAGACTAGAGCCGCTGAACCTAGACTAGAGCTCCATAGACTAGAGCCCCTAGACTAGAGCCCATAGACTAGAGCCCCTAGACTAGAGCCCATAGACTAGAGCCTATAGACCAGAGCCCCTAGACTAGAGCCCATAGACTAGAGCCCTGGGGCCAGACTAGAGCCCCTAGACTAGAGCCCCTAGACTAGAGCCCTGAACTAGGCCCTAGACTTCAGAGCCCGCAGACTGGGAGCCCCTGGTAGGACTAGAGCCCCTAGACTAGAGCCCATAGACTAGAGCCCATAGACTAGAGCCCATAGACTAGAGCCCATAGACTAGAGCCCATAGACTAGAGCCCATAGACTAGAGCCCATAGACTAGAGCCCCTAGACTAGAGCCCATAGACTAGAGCCCCTAGACTAGAGCCCCTAGACTAGAGCCCATAGGACTAGAGCCCCTAGACTAGAGCCCCTAGACTAGAGCCCCTAGACTAGAGCCCATAGACTAGAGCCCCTAGACTAGAGCCCCTAGACTAGAGCCCCTAGACTAGAGCCCTAGACTAGAGCCCCTAGACTAGAGCCCAAGCTTATTCTGGTATCAAGAGCGTGAAGTGGAATGTGATGATCATCACCTCCTGGCCAGGACGCTAGTCTGACGCAAGGTTTTACTCCAAAGCTAGTGCTTGTACCATTTGCACCTAGGTAGAGTGGGTAAAATGCGTGTTACGTGTTTTTCCCAAGGAACACAACGTTAGACCTATCTGTGCCTGGATTCGAACCTGTGACCTCATGATCCCCACTCCAGCCGCCTAACCGCTTGGCCACTGATGCCAAAAGAGCACTGCAAACTGTTTTGTCAGACATCTTCCAGGCAACAATAAGACAATACGTAGCTTTGGGAGAAAATGCATCATGTGAAAAGCACGTCCTAACTGCGATTGTTTCTGCCCCTCACAGAGTAATCGACTGCTAAAGGTGGAGGGCCTAGACAACTTGCGAGAACTGGAGGAGTTGTACATAAGTCACAACGGACTGGAAAAGATTGAAGGATTTGACAACAATGTAAGTCTCCTCTAGGTCTAATGGCCTTGGTTTTATCGTTTTCCTTATTTGATTATTATTATTATTATTAGTTATTATTAGTATTATTATTATTATTATTATTATTATATATTATTATTATTATTATTATTATTTATTTATTTCTTTATTTATTTCTTTATCAGTTCCCATTCTACATTTTGATGTATGGGTTCATATGCCTGAGATGATCTTTCTCCACACTGCCCTGTGCTGGTATTTCCTTTCAAAAAAGTTAAATTTCTTTGCTTGAATGCCTCTTTTATTTCGTCTTCCCACTTTTCTCCGAGGTCTGCCTTTTGGTCTTTTACCGTGGGCTTTAGCATTGTATACTAATTTAGCTATTCTATTGATATTCATTCTTTTTACATGTACAAACCATCTCAATTGATTTATTTCTATCTTAGTTTTTATGTCATCTGCTTTGGTTTGATCTCTGATTGTTGTGTTTCTGACTTTGTCTCTTTTAGTTTTCCCTACTTCTCTTCTTAGATATTTCATTTCAGTTGCTTGTACTCTACTGTATTCTCTACTGTCTAAAGTCCCAAGTTTCACTGCCATAGAGAAGAGTAGGACAATAAACTGTGTTGTATACTGCCATTTTGGTTTTTGTTGACAATGCTTGTTTACCTATAAATGCCTTTCCTAGATGGTTATATGTTGTCATTGCATTTTGGATTCTGTGGCTGATTTCTTCTCTTAGTTTTCCCTCTGAGTTAATCATCACTTCTGGATAATTGTGGCTTTGAACTTGTTCTACATTCTCCCTGCCCAATTTAAGATTTTGTGTTTTAGCTTCCCTAGTTACTAGCATTGTTTTGGCTTTCTTTGCATTTACTCTCATTCCTCTTTTATTTAGTTGATATTCGACTGAGTCCTTTCTGTTTTCCAAATAGAACTAAATCATCGGCAAATGAAAGCATTGATACATTTACTGGTTTGAGCTTCCACATACCTACATTCATTTT
>JAXRKP010002525.1:27500-37500 GCA_037039925.1 Doris montereyensis | reverse complement strand
CTGTCCCTCTTTTGTCTCTCCATGTCTGTCTGACTCTCTCTCTCTCTCTCTCTCTCTCTCTCTCTCCCTTTATCTTCCTCCTTTTTGTCTCCATTATGTCCTCCATCTCATCGATCCATTCTTCTATCTACCATCTTTCCTTTATCTTCCTCTTTGTCTATTTATTCCTCCATCTTTCAAGTCTCTTTCTTTCCTATTGGTCTCCACCTATCAATTTCACGTACCTTTTGTCTATCAATCTGTCTATCTATCTATGTACATTTCACGTACCTGTTTGTGATCCATTCTCTCTCTCCATTTATCTGTACAGTATCTCTAGTCCTCATATCAGTCATGTCCATTTCACGTATCTGTTTGTCTTGTCTATCAATCTGCTCCATTCATCTATGTAAGCATCTCTATCAGAATCATATTGGTCTCCACATGTCCATTTCACGTATCTGTTTGTTTTTGTCTATCAATCTGTCTATCTATCTATGTAAAGTATCTCTATCAGAATCATATTGGTCTCCCACCTGTCTGTTTCACGTATTCCTGTTTGTCTTGTCTATCAATCTGTCTATCTATCTATGTAAGTACAAGTATCTCTATCAGAATCACATTGGTCTCCACCTGTCCATTTCACGTATCTGTTTGTCTTGTCTATCAATCTGTCTATCTATCTATGTAAGTATCTCTGTCTATCTATCTGAATATCTCCATCATTGGTCTCCACCTGTCTGTTTCACGTACCTGTTTGTCTTGTCTATCAATCTGTCTATCTACCTGTAAGTACAAGTATCTCCATCAGAATCACATTGGTCTCCACCTGTCCGTTTCGTTTCACGTACCTGTTTGTCTTGTCTATCAATCTGTCTATCTACCTATGTAAGTATCTCCATCAGAATCACATTGGTCTCCACCTGTCCGTTTCACGTCTCTGTCACTTGCACACCTGTGTTCAATTTCAGTTCAATGACAACCAAGTGGAATCGTGGCAACAGGTGCAAAACCTGACGGCCCTCAAAGAGCTGGAGACAGTCTACCTGGGCACAACCCAATCTACTTTGACTCAGAGAAGAAAATGGACGCCAGCTATCGCCGAAAGATCAAATTGATGTTGCCATGGATTCGACAGATTGGCTTCACGCTAGCCAGATAGCTTGATATGCCTTTTGTTGTCGGTTTTTCTTGTTCTTTGTTTTGTTTATGTCTTGTTGTTTTGTTTTTTATAATATTGTTGTTCATTGTATCACTTTTAACTTATTTTTATACCAGTGTAAAATATGATTTGTGCTTATTTTATTTATTTATTTTATTTTCCTATATTGCTGGGGATAAATTGTGTGAATGAGTGGTGGTGAGAGTTGGTGAACATGTTAGATTTAAATGTTATTGATGATTGTTGCCAAAGAAATTTTTTTTTTAAGGATATTGATATTTTTCTAGTTAGTAAATGTAATATAATTGTTAAAACAGTAAATATCGCAAATGACTATGACAACTGTGTGTTATACAAAGAAATAAAAATGCTTTGACTGTTAATGTGGATTGGGGTTTTTTGTCTGTTTTTGTTTTGTTTTTTGTATAAGCGTTGTAATTATCAACCTTGTGCATCCTTACGTTCCCATAATGCCACTCCTGATACAAACATCTCCATATGCGACTGTAATTTGACAGCTCCCCTTTCCTCTCAGTGGTGTCAGTGGCTGAGTTGTTAGGCTGTTGGGCTTTGGACTTTTAAAAAGGTCCCGGGTTCAAATCCTAGGGAAGCTAAGCCTGACGTGTTCCTTGGAAAAAAAACTTAACACTAACACGCATTTTTCTGCACACGATCCAGGTGCAAATGAGTACAAGCACTAGGGGTCAAAACCTGTGTCAGGCTAGCATCCTGTCAGGAGGTGTTAATTATCAGCTGTTCCGTTTCCACACCACAGAAACTGGAATAAACTCCCTCTATGGATCGTGTGGCCTTGAACTTGGAAAGAGACTTTACTTCCCTCTCCTCCCCTTCCTGTTGAGTACCCTGCAAGATTGTCTTAGAGCCTCACAGTTTGCTATGTTATCTGACATATTGTCTATGCCGTCTAGCCCATTTCCTAAAATCGTGGGACCAGAAAATTTGTTTGTGGAATACGTGTTTCGGGGAATATCGTGAGCGTACAAGGGAGGATTTTGTATGGTTAGGACTTTGTCATGAATTCGAGATTCGTGTTTTAGGAAATATTGGGGACGTACAAAGAAGGATTTTGTTTGGTTGGAACTTTGTCACAAATTCGAATTACGAGGATTACGTGTTTGGTTAGGACTTTGTCATTGAATTCGAGGATTGTGAACAGGGAATGTTGTGGGGCGTGCAAAGAATGATTTTTTTGTTTGGTTAGGACTTTGTCATGAATTCGAGGGATTACGTGTTTCAGGGAATATTGTGGGCGTACAAAGAAGGATTTTTGTTTGGTTAGAACTTTGTCATGAATTCAGGGATTACATGTTTTAGGGAATATTGGGGGCGTACAAGAATGATTTTGTTTGGTTGAAACTTTGTCATAGATTAGAGGATTACGTGTTTCAGGGAATATTGTGGGCGTACAAAGAATGATTTTGTTTGGTTAGGACTTTGTCTAGGTCGGGATTACGTGTTTTAGGGAATATTGAGGAGGCGTACAAAGAATGATTTTGTTTGGTTAGGACTTTGTCACAAATTCGAGGGATACGTGTTTTAAAGAATATCATAGACGTACAAAGAATGATTTTGTTTAGTTAGGTTTTGTCTGAGTCAAGGGATTACGTGTTTTTAGGGAATATTGGAGGCGTACAAAGGGAGGATTTTGTTTGGTTAGTTGTCGCAGATTTGGGATTGTTATCAAACATGGATTTGGTAATACAGGCTGCACTGTTTATTTATATAGATGCATGATATTCAAATAGCTCTTGTTCTTCTTTTGGCCTGTGGGTCTTCTCAGTCTCAGCTGGTTCGCTAGACTTGCAGTTGTTGCCTAAATGCCTGGTACTTGGGAAGCAGAGGAAATGGACATTTATGATGTGATAAGGGTATTTGTGGGAAAAATCGATCAGGATTAGAAATGGGGGTGATCAGTGGACAGACAAGACAAGAATATAATAATTAATGTCAAGGTCGTTTGTTTTAGAAGAATCCTCAGTTTAACATAAAATTGAGTGTGAATGGTTTAGAAGACTTCTCAGTTTAACATAAAATTGAGTGTGAATGGTTTAGAAGAATCCTCAGTTTAACATAAAATTGAGTGTGAATGGTTTAGAAGAATTCTCAGTTTAACATAAAATTGAGTGTAAATATTTAAGAAGTCCTCAGGTTACATTTAATTGAGTGTAAATATTTAAGAAGTCCTCAGTGTTACATTTAATTGAGTGTAAATATTTAAGTCCTCAGTGTTACATTTAATTGAGTGTAAATATTTAAGAAGTCCTCAGTGTTACATTTAATTGAGTGTAAATATTTAAGAAGTCCTCAGTGTTACATTTAATTGAGTGTAAATATTTAAGAAGTCCTCAGTTTACATTTAATTGAGTGTAAATATTTAAGAAGAGTCCTCAGGGTTACATTTAATTGTGTGTAAATATTTAGAAGAGTCCTCAGGGTTACATTTAATTGTGTGTAAATATTTAAGAAGTCCTCAGGGTTACATTTAATTGAGTGTAAATATTTAAGAAGTCCCTCAGTGTTACATTTAATTGAGTGTAAATATTTAAGAGTCCTCAGTGTTACATTTAACTGAGTGTAAATATTTAAGAAGTCCTCAGTGTTACATTTAATTGAGTGTAAATATTTAAGAAGAGTCCTCAGGGTTACATTTAATTGAGTGTAAATATTTAGGGAAGAGTCACTCAGGGTTACATTTAATTGGAGTGTAAATATTTAAGAAGAGTCTTCAGGGCTACATTTAATTGAGTGTAAATATTTAAGAAGAGTCCTCAGGGTTACATTTAATTAAGTAAGATTTGGAGTGTGAGAAATAGGGACAGTGGAAACTTTAACACTGAGGTGATGAGCGTCTTGGACAAAGTGACCAGTGCTAGCCACGAAGAACCAAAGGCACACTTCAGATATACACTGCCAATACGAGATGGGATTGAAGCAATATGACTGTTTGCATGCGATGTGTGTCCAGTCATTTAGAAATGCTGTAGCAACTGATGACATCAAGGCGAGCTTTGACGGAGTGTTGAAGACTGTTCGAATCCAATTGCCTAGTGACCACCAGTGATGCAATGGAACAAATACTGTAGCAACTGATGACATCAAGGCGAGAGCTTTGACGGAGTGTGGAAGTGGAAGACTGTTCAAGGCTATTCACTCGTTGCTACTGCTACTATGAATCTCTACATCTCTATTCTAGTTTTCATCTTCTATGAATCTCTATCTCTATTCTAGTTTTCTTCTTCTGTGAGTCTACTGTCTCTATTCTAGTTTTCTTCTTCTATGAATCTCTACATCTCTATTCTAGTTTTCTTCTTCTATGAATCTCTGCATCTCTATTCTAGTTTTCTTCTTCTATGAATCTCTACATCTCTATTCTAGTTTTCTTTTTCTGTGAATCTCTACATCTCTTCTAGTTTTCTTTCTTCTATGAATCTCTACATCTCTATTCTAATTGTCTGCTACTGAGTTTCTCTGTCTCTATTCTCATTGTCTGCTACTAAGTGTCTCTACATCTCTATTCTAGTTTATTACTACTAAGCATCTCTATCTCTATTCTATTTTTCTACTACTAAGTATCTCTACATTCTTATTCTATTTTTCTACTACAAAGTATCTCTACATCTCTATTCTATTTTCTACTACTAAGTATCTCTACATCTCTATTCTAATTGTCTGCTACTAAGTATCTCTACATCTGTATTCTAATTTTCTACTACTAAATATCTCTACATCTCTAATCTAATTGTCTGCACTAAGTATCTCTACATCTCTATTCTATTTTTCTACTACTAAGGTAGGTATCTCTACATCTCTCTATTCTAATTGTACATTACTAAGTATCTCTACATCTCTATTTCTAATTGTCTGTTACTATGTATCTCTACATAACTATTCTAATTGTCTGTTATGTGTCTCTACATCTCTATTCTAATTGTCTGTTACTATGTATCTCTACATCTCTATTCTAATTGTCTGTTACTATGTATCTCTACATCTCTATTCTAATTGTCTGTTACTATGTATCTCTACATCTCTACATCTCTTTTTCAGTATTCTTTTACTAAGTATGTCTACATCTCTATTCTAGTTTTCTACAACTAAACATCTTTACATCTCTGTCTAGTATTCTGTTCCTAATTCTCTCTCTCTATATCTATTATAGTTATAGTTGTCTCTTACTAAATATCTCTCTATATCTATTATAGTTATAGTTGTCTCTTACTAAATATCTCTCTATATCTATTATAGTTATAGTTGTCTCTTACTAAATATCTCTCTATATCTATTATAGTTATAGTTGTCTCTTACTAATTCTCTCTCTATATCTATTATAGTTATAGTTGTCTCTTACTAAATATCTCTCTATATCTATTATAGTTATAGTTGTCTCTTACTAAATATCTCTCTATATCTATTATAGTTATAGTTGTCTCTTACTAATTCTCTCTCTATATCTATTATAGTTATAGTTGTCTCTTACTAATTCTCTCTCTATATCTGTTATAGTTGTCTCTTACTTATTCTCTCTATATATCTATTATAGTTATAGTTGTCTCTTACTAATTCTCTCTCTATAACTATTATAGTTATAGTTGTCTCTTACTAATTCTCTCTCTATATCTATTATAGTTATAGTTGTCTCTTACTAATTCTCTCTCTATATCTATTATAGTTATAGTTGTCTCTTACTAATTCTCTCTCTATATATATTATAGTTATAGTTGTCTCTTACTAATTCTCTCTCTATATCTATTATAGTTATAGTTGTCTCTTACTAATTCTCTCTCTATATCTATTATAGTTATAGTTGTCTCTTACTAATTCTCTCTATATATCTATTATAGTTATAGATGTCTCTTACTAAATATCTCTATATATCTATTATAGTTGTCTCTTACTAAATATCTCTATATATCTATTATAGTTGTCTCTTACTAAATATCTCTCTATATCTATTATAGTTATAGTTGTCTCTTACTAAATATCTCTCTATATCTATTATAGTTATAGTTGTCTCTTACTAAATATCTCTCTATATCTATTATAGTTATAGTTGTCTCTTACTAAATATCTCTCTATATCTATTATAGTTATAGTTGTCTCTTACTAAATTTCTCTCTATATATCTATTATAGTTATAGTTGTCTCTTACTAAATTTCTCTCTATATCTATTATAGTTATAGTTGTCTCTTACTAAATTTCTCTCTATATATCTATTATAGTTATAGTTGTCTCTTACTAAATTTCTCTCTATATCTATTATAGTTATAGTTGTCTCTTACTAAATTTCTCTCTCTATATCTATTATAGTTATAGTTGTCTCTTACTAAATTTCTCTACGTCTGTAGTCAACGTTTTTACAACTAAATACCAAGTCAATGTTTCTCTAAAGGAAATTTTCTATTATATGTCTAATTGTAAATACGTGGTCTTGTACATTTATTCCTGTTATATATCCACCCTGATGTTCTTCAATCTGATCCTCTAGTCTTTTCCTTAGTCTCTGTAACATAGTTACGTGTAAACTACCACAGCTACAAACATTTGTAGACTTTACTGATGATTTGAATAGTTGGCTTACCAGGTACGAAAACGTCACCACAACAAACGGATGGAGATGGGAAATTTGGGCGACGTATTTGAATGCTATATTAACTGGAGTGGAAGGGCCCTGGACTGCTTTTCACACCTATCCCAGGAAGAGGCAAAGGGTGACGAGTGCGTGAAGAGAGCATTGCAAAGTCGATATAACCTTACAATAGATGTATATGGGCATATTATTATGTTTCGTAACTGCAAAGCAAATGAGGGGGGAAATTCGAGTATGTTTATTATTGGGCTCAAGACACACCTTGAAAGATGAGTGAGGTAAGCGGAGATGGACGAAAGCTACAACGACCTAAGAGATCTCTTTGTTCTGGAACAGTTCACGGATGGCTGCCCGGACGATCTGACGACACATATCCGCGAGAAGAAACGATCCTCGCTCGAATGTGTGGCAGAAACAACAGATGCTTTCTTAGCAAAACGGAACCGACAGTTAGGTAGCAGTAATGGACGGAATGCAAAACAAAAAAAAGGAGTAATGCGGAGACAAGTGCAAACATGTTTCAGCGTGGGATGCATGGACTCAAATCGATGGACTGTAGAGCTTGGGGAAGCAAAGACCAGGACGTCAAATGGTTTAAGTTTGGAACAGGAGGGGCACACGATGACAAGTTGTGTTGGAGCTTGCGGAGATAGACGAGATTATGACCTCAAGTGTTGTAAGTGTGGGAAACAAGGCCACATGGCGAGGTACTGTGAGGCATGGAATCAAAAGTGTGGGAAACAAGGCCACATGGCGAGGTACTGTGAGGCATGGAATGAAAAGTGTGGGAAACAAGGCCATACGGCGAGTTACCGTGAGGCATGGAATGAAAAGTGTGGGAAACAAGGCCATACGGCCAGGTACTGTGAGGCATGGAATCAAAAGTGTGGGAAACAAGGCCATACGGCGAGTTACCGTGAGGCATGGAATCAAAAGTGTGGGAAACAAGGCCATACGGCCAGGTACTGTGAGGCATGGAATCAAAAGTGTGGGAAACAAGGCCATACGGCCAGGTACTGTGAGGCATGGAATCAAAAGTGTGGGAAACAAGGCCATACGGCTAGGTACTGTGAGGCATGGAATGAAAAGTATGGGAAACAAGGCCATACGGCGATTTACTGTAAGGCATAGTGTGTGAAACAAGGCCATACGGCCAGGTACTGTGTGTAAGGCATAGTGTGGGAAACAAGGCCATACGGCGAGTTACTGTAAGGCATAGTGTGGGAAACAAGGCCATACGGCCAGGTACTGTAAGGCATAGTGTGGGAAACAAGGCCATACGGCCAGGTACTGTGAGGCATAGTGTGGGAAACAAGGCCATACGGCCAGGTACTGTGAGGCATAGTGTGGGAAACAAGGCCATACGGCCAGGTACTGTGAGGCATGGAATCAAAAGTGTGGGAAACAAGGCCATACGGCAAGGTACCGTGAGGCATGGAATCAAAAGTGTGGGAAACAAGGCCACACGGCCAGGTACTGTGAGGCATGGAATCAAAAGTGTGGGAAACAAGGCCACACGGCCAGGTACTGTGAGGCATGGAATCAAAAGTGTGGGAAACAAGGCCACACGGCCAGGTACTGTGAGGCATGGAATCAAAAGTGTGGGAAACAAGGCCATACGGCAAGGTACTGTGAGGCATGGAATGAAAAGTGTGGGAAACAAGGCCACACGGCCAGGTACTGTGAGGCATGGAATCAAAAGTGTGGGAAACAAGGCCATACGGCGAGTTACTGTAAGGCATGGAATCAAAAGTGTGGGAAACAAGGCCATACGGCCAGGTACTGTGAGGCATGGAATCAAAAGTGTGGGAAACAAGGCCATACGGCCAGGTACTGTGAGGCATGGAATCAAAAGTGTGGGAAACAAGGCCATACGGCCAGGTACTGTGAGGCATGGATCAAAAGTGTGGGAAACAAGGCCATACGGCCAGGTACTGTGAGGCATGGAATCAAAAGTGTGGGAAACAAGGCCATACGGCCAGGTACTGTGAGGCATGGAATGAAAAGTGTGGGAAACAAGGCCATACGGCGAGTTACTGTAAGGCATGGAATCAAAAGTGTGGGAAACAAGGCCATACGGCCAGGTACTGTGAGGCATGGAATCAAAAGTGTGGGAAACAAGGCCATACGGCGAGTTACTGTAAGGCATGGAATCAAAAGTGTGGGAAACAAGGCCATACGGCCAGGTACTGTGAGGCATGGAATCAAAAGTGTGGGAAACAAGGCCATACGGCCAGGTACTGAGGCATGGAATCAAAAGTGTGGGAAACAAGGCCATGCGGCCAGGTACTGTGAGGCATGGAATCAAAAACATGGAATCGCACGCAGTGGTAATGAGGCCCGAGGGGGAATGTCGAGTGATCGTTTTTCGGCGGAGCACGCAGTGATCAATGTCAAAGCAGTGCATTACAGAATGCTGCTGTGGAGCATGTCCGTGATCATGGTGTGGAATTTGCAGCTAGGTAGAACTGTGAGCATGTCCGTGATCTGTGAATTGTGGAATTTGCCGCTAGAAATTAGAACTGTTGAGCATGTCCATGATCATGAATTGTGGAATTTGCAGCTAGAGTGAACTGTTGAGCATGTCCGTGATCATGAATTGTGGAATTTGCAGCTAGAGTAGAACTGTTGAGCATGTCCGTGATCATGAATTGTGGAATTTGCAGCTAGAGTAGAACTGTTGAGCATGTCCGTGATCATGAATTGTGGAATTTGCAGCTAGAGTAGAACTGTTGAGCATGTCCCATGGATCAGCTAGAATTGTGGAATTTGGGAATTTGCAGCTAGAGTAGAACTGTTGAGCATGTGATCATGAATTGTAATTTGCAAAGAACTGTTGAGCATGTCCGTGATCATAGTTGGAATTTGCAGTAAGGGTAGACCTGTTGAGCATGTCCCATGGTAACAAATTGTGGAATTTGCAGTAAGGGTAGAACTGTTGAGCATGTCCATGTTAACAAATTGTGGAATTTGCAGTAAGGGTAGACCTGTTGAGCATGTCCATGGTAACAAATTGTGGAATTTACAGTAGGGTAGAACTGTTGAGCATGTCCATGGTAACATGTTGTGGAATTTGCAGTAAGGGTAGAACTGTTGAGCATGTCCATGGTAACAAATTGTGGAATTTGCAGTAAGGGTAGACCTGTTGGAGCATGTCCATGGTAACAAGTTATGGAATTTGCAGCTTTGTTAGTCACACATTGTAATAGTAACAACGTAGACCTGTTGAGCATAGTCACATATTGTAAAC
>JAXRKP010002525.1:15000-25000 GCA_037039925.1 Doris montereyensis | reverse complement strand
AGAAGAAGAAGAAGAAGAAGAAGAAGAAGAAGAAGAAGAAGAAGAAGAAGAAGAAGAAGAAGAAGAAGAAGAAGAAGAAAAAGAAGAAGAAGAAGAAGAAGAAGAAGAAGAAGTACAACAACAAAACAACAACAAGAATTAGGAGGAGAAGGAAGAGGAGGAGGAAGAGGAGAAAGAGGAAAGGACACTAAACAGCAAAAAACACTAATACTCTAAGAATGCATTATACCTCTAAGATTACTAAATAATATTACAGAATATCTTGGCATGTCAACATGGCATTGCTGCATGTCATTCATGTCAAGTTGTGAAATAAAAAGAAGGAAAAGTTAAAATCAATTTCAAGGCAGTAACAGATGGAGTACAGTAAATACAATTCTAGTGTCGTCACAGATAGAGTAAGGAACACAATTCTAGTGTCGTCATAGATAGAGTAAGAAAATACAAGTCTAGTGTTGTCACAGATAGAGTAAAGAACACAAGTCTAGTGTTGTCACAGATAGAGTAAGAAAACACAAGTCTAGTGTTGTCACAGATAGAGTAAGAAACACAAGTCTAGTGTTGTCACAGATAGAGTAAGAAAACACAAGTTTAGTGTCGTCACAGATATAGTAAGGAACACAAGTCTAGTGTTGTCACAGATAGAGTAAGAAAACACAAGTCTAGTGTTGTCACAGATAGAGTAAGAAAACACAAGTTTAGTGTCGTCACAGATAGAGTAAGGAACACAAGTCTAGTGTCGTCACAGATAGCGTGAAGAAAATACAAGTCTAGTGTTGTCACAGATAGAGTAAGGAACACAAGTCTAGTATAGTCACAGATAGAGTAAGGAACACAAGTCTAGTGTTGTCACAGATAGAGTAAGGAACACAAGTCTAGTGTTGTCACAGATAGAGTAAGAAAACACAAGTCTAGTGTTGTCATAGATAGAGTAAGATAATACAAGTCTAGTGTTGTCACAGATAGAGTAAGGAACACAAGTCTAGTGTCGTCATAGATAGAGTAAAAGAACACAAGTTTAGTGTTGTCATAGATAGAGTAAGGAAACACAAGTCTAGTGTTGTCATAGATAGAGTAAGGAACACAAGTTTAGTGTCGTCATAGATAGAGTAAGGAACACAAGTTTAGTGTTGTCACAGATAGAGTAAGGAACACAAGTTTAGTGTCGTCACAGATAGAGTAAGGAACACAAGTCTAGTGTTGTCACAGATAGAGTAAGGAACACAAGTCTAGTGTCGTCATAGATAGAGTAAGGAACACAAGTTTAGTGTCGTCACAGATAGAGTAAGGAACACAAGTCTAGTGTTGTCACAGATAGAGTAAGGAACACAATTCTAGTGTTGTCACAGATAGAGTAAGAACACAAGTCTAGTGTCGTCACAGATAGAGTAAGGAACTCAAGTCTAGTGTTGTCACAGATAGAGTAAGGAACACAAGTCTAGTGTTGTCACAGGATAGAGTAAGGAACACAAGTCTAGTGTTGTCACAGATAGAGTAAAGAACACAAGTCTAGTGTTGTCACAGATAGAGTAAGAAACACAAGTCTAGTGTTGTCACAGATAGAGTAAGGAAACACAAGTCTAGTGTCGTCATAGATAGAGTATGAACACAAGTCTAGTGCTGTCATAGATAGAGTAAGGAACACAATTCTAGTGTCGTCATAGATAGAGTAAGGAACACAATTCTAGTGTCGTCAGCAGATAAAGTAAGGAACACAAGTCTAGTGTCGTCACATGTAGTAGAGAAGTGAATACACATGTAGTGTCGTCACAGTTAGAGAAGTGAATACACATGTAGTGTCACAGATAGAGAAGTGAATACACATGTAGTGTCGGCACAGTTAGAGAAGTGAATACACTTGTAGTGTTGTCACAGTTAGAGGAGTGAATACAATTCTAGTGTTGTCAAGTCACTTGTAGTGTTGTCACAGTTTAAATTTCATGAAAAGTAGGTTGGACCAAATAAGGGTAGACAATTGTACCTCTTTATGATGATAATCAAAATTAAAATGAAATCAATTAATTGTGAAGTAGCACAAACGTTTGCAAACAGCTACCATTAAAAATAGCGTATTGCTAGACGCATGAAAATTAATTCAAGGTAAAAACATGAAAATAAATAAAAACTACAAACAAAAATCATTAAAAACAAAGAAAAAATTTAAAAACATGAAAACCAATTAAAGTTAAAATATGAAAATCAATAAAACTGAAAAACGTTGACAAAAATGGAAGCTAAAAAAGAAAAAAGAAAAAAAAAGGAAAATAAAAGAAGAAAAAAAACAACAAACAACGGAAACCCTTTGGTACAAATGTATCAATTGCAAAACTAGGGAGCAAAACAAATCTTGGAGTCAAACAAACTTATTTCTAGAGGATCGTAAAAACTTCGATCATAAGCAGATAATGAAACAAAACAATATACAAACAATACATAACAATGGCATCAATCAATCACTGGCTGATGAAACAAAGTAAAAAACTCCACCCACCTTCTACCCCTGCCCCAAATTCTTATATCACTGGCCCCCCTCCCCCCATACCACACAAAAAGGGCTTTATTTATACAGAAAAGTCATAAAATATATTAAACAAAGGTGTTTAAACTGTGATAATGTAGATGCATAATATGAGATAATAAAACAAATCTATGCAACAAAGGTGTTGAACAGTGAGAAATGTAAATTTATAATATCAGAAAATAAAACAATGTCAAAGAGACAGCTAGAGCAGGATTAGGCCCCCTAATACATAAAAGGAATGAAAAGCTACTAGAAAGTTGAAATTTATAAGCTCACGGATATTAGAGGTAAATATTAAATCAAAACGAAGAGAAATTAAATTATTAATAATATGGACCAAACGAAGACGCCACTAGAAAAATATATATTCGAAAACCATTTACAAATTGCTGCAGAGAATCTTAACACAAACAGAAACTAATTGTTTTAGGATATTTAAATGCTAGAGTAGACAACAATGTAGAAATGTCAGGAGGAGTAATAGGTAAAGAAGGAGAGATAATAACGTCTCCAAATGGAGAGAGACTAATATGATTTTTGCCTTAAGAAATGTATAACATGAAAATAACCAACACCTTTTTTGCCTCATAAAGATAACCACAAATATACAAAAGTAAATGAAGACAGGTGTGAAAAGTAAATGATAGACTACATAATAGTTAACAGCTCCCTTTTTTATTATTATTATTATAGTACATTGGATGTAAGAGTAAACAGAGAGCAGAAATATTCAGTGATCATCACTTAATGATTGCCAAAATGAGATTACTGACCCGAAGAAAACAAACAGAAAGGAAAGGAAAAAAGCTACTTAACTCAAAATAGAGGAACTAAATATACCAATAGTAAAACAGGCATACCAATCTAGGATAAAAGGATTTATCAGTGAAAGGCAGATGGATTTGAAGACAAGTGGCAAATATATAAAGAAACACTCCTCAGTTGTACTGAAGAGGTTTGTGGTAGGAAACAATTTACAGGGAGACAGAAAAGAACAGTATGTTGGAATGCGAATGTCAAGACAAAGATTTAAAAAAAGAAGGATGCCTGCAAGAAATATTTGTAAACAAAGAGACCAGGAGCATAGGATAGACTACAAATAAAAGAACTATCGCCAAAAAAGAAGTTAGAAAGCAAAAGAGGAAACAATGGAAGAGTTTGACAAAGACTTCAAGAAAGCTATCAAGGAAACCATAAAAAACTGTTTTGGGGACAATGAAGAACATGAGAAAGACCTTAATAAGACAAATTAAGAATGCCAAAAGGAGAAATAATGAAAGAAGACAGCAAAATCATGGTAATATGAAGAAAATATTACCAACAATTACATAATCCAGAACCTATGAAACAAGGAGTAAAGATCACTTAGTAAGAGTAACAAGTAATCCAGAAGAGATAGCTGAAGACGTAGATATCTCAATGGAAGAAATCCAAACAGCTATAAGAAAAGTGAAATTAGGAAAGACCCAGGAGCAGATGGACTTTATTCAGAAATGGTTAAAAACCAAGGCAGAGATGCACACAAACTGAAGGGATATCACTACTTAGCGTACCAGGAAAAGTGTATGTCAGGATACTGGAAATGAGAGTAAGGAAAGAGTAGAGGATCAGATTGAAGAACACCAGATTGGATTTAGACCAGGAAAAGTGTATGTCAGGATACTGGAAATGAGAGTAAGGAAAGAGTAGAGGTCAGATTGAAGAACACCAGATTGGATTTAGACCTAGAAAAGTGGACAAGATAAATATGTTTACAATTAGACAAATAATAGAAAAATAATAGAAAAAATTCCTTCAGAGAAACATTGACTTGCACCTGTGTTTTATAGACTTAGAAAAACCATTTGAAACTGTGAGGAGGGACTAACTATGGCATTCCTAAAGAGAACTCAACGTAGAGCAAAATTTAATAGAAGCCATTACGTTTTATAATAAACCAACGTACAGTGAGAAGCTGAATATATAGGAAGAATTTGATGTAAATATAGGAGAAAGACAGGGTTGTATCCTAAGTCCTCTCTTTTGTTGATCACATTTATGGAGTCAGTGGCAAAGGCATCCTCAAAAATGAAGAAAATGAATGAAGGTATGTGGAAGCTCAAACCAGTAGATGTATCAATGCTTTCATTTGCCGATGATCTAGTTCTGTTTGGAAAACTAGAAAAGTGACTTTCAGTCGAATATCAACATGATTAACAATGAACTAAATAAAAGAGGAATGAAAGAAAGTAAATGCAAAGAAACTGGAACAATGCTAGCTAGGGAAGCTAAAACACAAAATCTCAAATTGACCAGGAGACTTTAGGTGAAGTTTAGCTACAATTACCTAGGCGTAATGATTAACTCAGAGGGATATCTAAGAGAAGAAATCAGCCAGAGAATCAAAAAGGCATTGACAATATCTAACCATCTAGGCAAGGCCTTTATAGGTAAAGAAGAATTGTCAACAAAAACCAAAATGGCACTATTCAACACAATTTATTGTCCTCCTGTCACCTTTGGTAGCAAAACCTGGACAGTAAAGAATACAGTAGAGTACAAGCAGCTGAAATGAAATATCTAAAGAAAGTAGTAGAAACCAAAAGAGAAAATTAGAAACACAAAAATAAGAGATCAAACCAAAACAGATGGCATAAAAACTAAGATAAAATGTAAATTTATAATGTCTGAAAAAAAAATCTAAATTGTTGAACTGTGAGAATGTAGAGGTAAGGAGAAAAATTGTAAGACAGTTGAACTGTGAGAAATGTAGATGTATAATATGAGAGAAATAAAACAAATCTATGCAAGACAGTTGTTTGAACTGTGAGAAATGTAGATGTATAATATGAGAAAATAAACAAATCTATGCAAGACAGTTGTTTGAACTGTGAGAAATGTAGACGTATAATATGAGATAATAAAACAAATCTATGCAAGACAGTTGTTTGAACTGTGAGTTGTTTTGTTTGAACTGTGAGAAATGTAGACGTATAATATGAGAAAATAAAACAAATCTATGCAAGACAGTTGTTTGAACTGTGAGAAATGTAGACGTATAATATGAGATAATAAAACAAATCTATGCAAACAGTTGTTTGAACTGTGAGAAATGTACGTATAATATGAGATAATAAAACAAATCTATGCAAGACAGTTGTTTGAACTGTGAAAATGTAGACGTATAATATGAGATAATAAAACAAATCTATGCAAGACACTATGCAAGACAGTTGTTTGATACAAAAGAAATTTGCTCTAAACTGAACTGTGACAACAAAAGTTCCTTCCTTGATGTAAAACAAATCTATGCATTACAGTGGAATGAGAATCGTAAACCATGTCATATAAAAATAAAACAAACATTCATCTTTTTGTATTGCACTGTGGAATGAGAATCGTAAACCCTGTCACATGAAAATTGATCTATGCAACATTCATCTTTTTGTATTACAGTGGAATGAGAATCGCAAACCCTGTCACATAAAAATAGAGCTAAAAAGCACATGTATTGACAAGTAACTAACACAATTTTTCAGAAAAGACAATAAATCATAACCACTTGTTAACTAGCCGCGTATAACGAGATAATAAAACATCTTCACATTATTTTCACACTGTGTAAATGTAGTTATTTCAAACATTATCATAAATTGAAAAATAATTCAATAATTATTTATGACGTGTTTAAATCACAAGAATCTTTAATGTAAGCATTATATTATTATGAATAATCAAATACAACAATAAATACATGTACCTTTAAATAAACCAAGAAACACATGTACCTGTGTCCGATAAAAATAACCAGCCATGTATCACAACATTGATTGAACAGAGAAACCAGACTCCTTGTAATATCACAAAATACTTTAGCATCACAACAAACTCACCAACAGAAGCAAGCATGTATTTATATATGATTGTATGATATCAATGTTACTACATTGTACATACACACAGCTAGACATAATACATATAGGTTTTGATTCAGGTAATGTGATTGATACAGATTGACACCCTCACCACAAAGTCAATTCAATACTGAATTCAAAACTCAATTATGGTTTTTTTTAAACCACAAAACTTACAAATAAGAAAAACAATAAACAAATCCAAAATAGCTCAACCCCATAAAACCAATCAAAATTCTCAAACAACTCAACCCCAAAAATCAAAATTCTCAAACAACTCAAAAACCCAAACCAATCAAACAACTCAACATTCAATAAAAAATTCTCAAACAACTCAACCCCAAACCAATCAAAATTCTCAAACAACTCAACCCCAAACCAATCAAAATTCTCAAACAACTCAACCCCAAACCAATCAAAATTCAAACAACTCAACCCCAAACCAATCAAAATTCTCAAACAACTCAACCCCAAAAAAATTCTCAAACAACTCAACCCCAAACCAATCAAAATTCTCAAACAACTCAACCCCCAAAAAATTCTCAATCAAAATTCTCAAACAACTCAACCCCAAACCAATCAAAATTCAAACAACTCAACCCCAAACCAATCAAAATTCTCAAACAACTCAACCCCAAATCAATCAAAATTCTTAAACAACTCAACCCTGAACCAATCAAAATTCTCAAACAACTCAACCCCCAAACCAATCAAAATTCTCAAACAATTCAACCCCGAACCAATCAAAATTCTCAAACAACTCAACCCTTGAAAAATCAAAATTCTCAGACAATTCAACTATTCCGATTTTGTTGAAATCAAAATTCTCAAACAACTCAACCCAAAACCCAAAACAAACAAACAATTCAACCCCGAACCAATCAAAATTCTCAACAACCGAAACCCAAAAGACCCCAAAACAAACAAACAATTCAACCCTGAACCAATCAAAATTCTCAACAACCGAAATCAAAAAACTCCAAAACAAACAAACAACCCTAAATAAAAGAAACATAACAAAACTAACTAAAAAACAAAACCTGTAGAAAATGAGTTCTGTGTAATACATGATAATATTATAAATGTAAATTTCTTTTCAGTCATGTTATGTTGTCTTGTATTGAAATGTTATGGTGTCTTGTATTGAAATGTTATGTTGTCTTGTATTGAAATGTTATGGTGTCTTGTATTGAAATGTTATGTTGTCTTGTATTGAAATGTTGAAATGTTGTGTCTTGTATTGAAATGCTGTGTTGTCTACTATTGAACTATATCTATTAGTATTGGACTATTCCGATTTTGTTGACAGCTATTAGGAATATGCTACTGGCTATTAAAAAAGACGGTGTTAGCTATTAAGATGCTGGTGCTGGCTTTTAAGATTATGTTGTTAGCTATTAAGATTAGTTGTATGGTATCAAGATACCAGTGTTAGCTATTAAGATGTTAGTGTTAACTGTTAAGATAGTGATGCTGACTATTACGATGCTGGTGTTAGCTATCAAGATGCTGGTGCTAGCTATTAAGATGCTGTTGCCCTAAGACTATTGGGATACTGGTGTTAGGTATTTAGATGTTGGTGTGAGCTATTAAGTTAGTGTCCGTTATTAAGATGTTGGTGTGAGCTATTAAGGTACTAGTGTCCGTTATTAAGATGTTGGTGGTAGCTATTAAGGTACTAGTGTCCGTTATTAAGATGTTGGTGTGAGCTATTAAGGTACTAGTGTCCGTTATTAAGATGTTGGTGTTAGCTATTAAGGTACTAGTGTCCGTTATTAAGATGTTGGTGTGAGCTATTAAGGTACTAGTGTCCGTTATTAAGATGTTGGTGTGAGCTATTAAGGTACTAATGTCCGTTATTAAGATGTTGGTGTGAGCTATTAATGTACTAGTGTCCGTTATTAAGATGTTGGTGTGAGCTATTAAGGTACTAGTGTCCGTTATTAAGATGTTGGTGTGAGCTATTAAGGTACTAATGTCCGTTATTAAGATGTTGGTGTGAGCTATTAAGGTACTGTTGCCGGCTATTACTGTGCTATTGATGGCTATTGGGATGCTGGTGGTACATAGAAGCCTTCATCTTTTCTGGTGGGCTGCTGTTCCTTGATTTCTTCACTCAATCCAGACATGGCCTTGTCCATCAAAGCGGCGTCACCAGCATATTCTATCATCGGCCCGTAACCTTGTGACGACTTGTTTTCCTGACTGAAGTGAATGCCATACACAAAGTACACCAGCAAACCTATAAATAGAACGGGGGAAAACACAAAGACAAACAAGAAGAGGTTAATAAACATATTGTCAGTCCTCAACTCACATCGTAAGTATGTTTAGACATAAGTCATTGTGTTGACAATCGCTTCCGTTTGTCAAAAAAAACAACAAATGTCTTTAGAGGCAATTATGGCCCTTTACATTGTGGAAACCGTTTTATGTGTCTTTCCGAAGGTATATATCTGTAGAGAAGAGCATGGTTTTATGTGTCTTTCCGAAGGTATATATCTGTAAATGAGAAGAGCATGGTTTTATGTGTCTTTCGAAGGTATATATCTGTAGAGAAGAGCATGGTTTTATGTGTCTTTCCGGTATAGGTAGAGATAAGACATGGTCTGTAGATATCTGAAAAGCATGGTTTTATGTGTCTTTCCCAAAGTATATATATGTAGAGAAGAGCATGGTTTTATGTGTCTTTCTAAGGTATCCATTTGTAGAGAAAAGACATGGTGTTATGTGTCTTTCCTATCCATTTGTAGAGAAAAGACATGGTGTTATGTGTCTTTCCTAAGGTATCCATTTGTAGAAAA
Organism: Doris montereyensis; assembly: GCA_037039925.1. Lineage (NCBI taxonomy): Eukaryota > Metazoa > Mollusca > Gastropoda > Nudibranchia > Dorididae > Doris > Doris montereyensis. The sequence continues at coordinate 15,782 of JAXRKP010002525.1, read as the reverse complement.
AAGACATGTTGTTATGTGTCTTTCCTAAGGTATCCATTTGTAGAAAAAAGACATGGTGTTATGAGTCTTTCCTAAGGTATCCATTTGTAGAAAAAAGACATGATGTTATGAGTCTTTCCTAAGGTATCCATTTGTAGAGAAAAGACATGGTGTTATGAGTCTTTCCTAAGGTATCAATTTGTAGAGAAAAGTCATGATGTTATGAGTCTTTCTAAGGTATCAATTTGCTGAAAAGACAAAGACATGATGTTATGAGTCTTTCCTAAGGTATCAATTTGTAGAGAAAAGACATGGTGTTATGAGTCTTTCCCTAAGGTATCAATTTGCAGAGAAAAGACATGATGTTATGAGTCTTTCCTAAGGTATCAATTTGCAGAGAAAAGACATGATGTTATGAGTCTTTCCCAAGGTATCCATTTGTAGAAAAAAAGACATGATGTTATGAGTCTTTCCCAAAGGTATCAATTTGTAGAGAAAAAGACATGATGTTATGAGTCTTTCCTAAGGTATCCATTTGTAGAGAAAAGAAATGGTGTTATGTGTCTTTCTTAACGTATCCATTTGTAGAGAAAGAAATGATGTTATGAGTCTTTCCCAAGGTATCCATTTGTAGAAAAAAGACATGATGTTATGTGTCTTTCCCCAACGTATCCATTTGTAGAAAAAGACAACGTGTAGAGAAAAGAAATTATGTGTCTTTCCTAACGTATCCATTTGTAGAAAAAAATCATCTTGTTACATACTTAACTATCCATTTGTATGAAAAGACATGATAACGCTTT
>JAXRKP010002525.1:0-12500 GCA_037039925.1 Doris montereyensis | reverse complement strand
ACCAACGATATCATAGTGTAGTTTATTTCATTAGACTGTGCTACAACGATATCATAGTGTAGTTTATTTCATTAGACTGTGCTACCAACGATATTTCTTATTAGACTGTACCAACGATATCATAGTGTAGTTTATTTCATTAGACTGTGCTACCAACGATATCATAGTGTAGTTTATTTCATTAGACTGTGCTACTAACGATATCATAGTGTTATTTCATTAAACTGTGCGACCAACGATATCATAGTGTAGTTTATTTCATTAAACTGTGTTACCAACGATATCATAGTGTAGTTTATTTTTTATTAGACTGTGCTACCAACGATATCATAGTGTAGTTTATTTTATTAACTACTATACCAACGATATTTCATAGTGTAGTTTATTTTGTTTAACGACTGCGCTTACCAACGATATCATAGTGATCCAGTTTATTTTATTAGACTGTCAAGGTGCTACCAACGATATCATAGTGTAGTTTTATTTTTCATTAGACTGTGCTACCAACGATATCATAGTGTAGTTTATTTCTTATTATTATTAACTTATTTTTTGTACTAGCAACGATATCATAGTGTAGTTTATTTTATTAAATTTGCTACCAACGATATCATAGTGTAGTTTATTTCATTAGACTGTGCTACCAACGATATCATTAGACTGTGCTACCAACGATATCATAGTGTAGTTTATTTTATTAGACTGTGCTACCAACGATATTTGTTTTGTTGTTATAGACTGTGCTACCAACGATATCATAGTGTAGTTTATTTTCATTAGACTGTGCTATAACGATATCATAGTGTAGTTTTATGTCATTAGACTGTGCTACAACGATATCATAGTGTAGTTTATTTTTATTAAACTGTGCTACCAACGATAATCATGGTACAGTTTATTTCATTAAATTGTATACCAACGATATCATAGTGTAGTTTATTTCATTAAACTGTGCTACCAACGATATCATAGTGTAGTTTATTTTTATTCGACTGTGCTACCAACGATATCATAGTGTAGTTTATTTCATTCGACTGTGCTACCAACGATATCATAGTGTAGTTTATTTCATTAGACTGTACTACCAACGATATCATAGTGTAGTTTAATTTTTATTAGACTGTGCTACCAACGATATCATAGTGTAGTTTAATTTTTTTAAACTGTAGCAACGATATCTGTACTTTGCTACCAACGATATCATAAAGTGTAGTTTATTTTTTATTAGACTGTGCTACAACAATCTTAGATATCATTAGTATGATTTATTTTTATTTCATTAGACTGTGCTACCAGATATCATTATCATTATAATAATGTAGTTTTGTAATTTTATTAGACTTTGCTACCAACGATATCATAGTGTAGTTTATTTCATTAAACTGTGCTACCAACGATATCATAGTGTAGTTTATTTTTATTAGACTGTGCTATCAACGATATCTTAGTTTATTTCATTAAGACTATTACTAATGATATCATGGTTATTTCAGTAGACTGTACTACCAATGATATCATAGTGTAGTTTATTTCATTAGACTGTGCTACCAACGATATCATAGTGTAGTTTATTTCATTAGACTGTACTACAATGATATCATAGTGTAGTTTATTTCATTAGACTGTACTACCAATGATATCATAGTGTAGTTTATTTCATTAGACTGTACACAACAATGATATCATAGTGTAGTTTATTTCATTAAACTGTGCTGCAACGATATCATAGTGTGGTTTATTTTTATTAGACTGTACTACCAATGATATCATGATGTGGTTATTTCATTAGACTGTACTACCAATGATATCATAGTGTAGTTTATTTCATTAGACTGTACTACCAACGATATCATGGTGTAGTTTATTTCATTAGACTGTACTACCAACGATATCATAGTGTAGTTTATTTTTCATTAGACTGTGCTACCAACGATATCATAGTGTAGTTTATTTTTTATTAGATTGTGCTACCAACGATATCATAGTGTAGTTTATTTTTTTATTAGACTGTGCTACCAACGATATCATAGTGTAGTTTATTTTATTAGACTGTGCTACCAACGATATCATAGTGTAGTTTATTTCATTAGACTGTGCTACCAACGATATCATAGTGTAGTTTATTTCATTAAACTGTACTACCAATGATATCATAGTGTAGTTTAATTTTTATTAGATTGTACTATCAACGATATCATAGTGTAGTTTATTTTTTATTAGACTGTGCTACCAACGATATCATAGTGTAGTTTATTTTTTATTAGATTGTGCTACCAACGATATCATAGTGTAGTTTATTTTTTATTAGACTGTGCTACCAACGATATCATAGTGTAGTTTATTTCATTAGACTGTACTACCAACGATATCATAGTGTAATTTTATTAGACTGTGCTACCAATAACGATATCATAGTGTAGTTTATTTTCATTGACTGTGCTACAACGATATCATAGTGTAGTTTATTTTTCATTAGACTGTGCTACCAACGATATCATAGTGTAGTTTATTTTCATTTCTTGCATCTTCGTATGTGGATAGTGTTGTAGTTAATGCTAAACTTTATTTTCGGTGTTTATGGTTTGGTTGTTATATTTGGGTTATGTTAAATGTAGTGCATAGATAGGGTTTGGGTGTTACTCCAGGTTATGTTAAATATAGTGCATGAATAGAGGTTTAGGTGTTATAGTTGGGTTGTATTAGTAGTGCATAGATAGGGTTTGGTGTTATATTTGGGTTTATGTTAAATGTAGTGCATAGATAGGGTTTGGGTGTTATATTTGGGTTATGTCAAATAGTATAGATAGGGTTTTGGGTGTTATATTTGGGTTATGTTAAATGTAGTGCATAGATAGGGTTTGGGTGTTATATTTGGGTTATGTTAAATGTAGTACATAGATAGGGTATATTGTTACATTTGAATTGTGTTAAATGTACTACATAGATAGGGTTTGGGTGTTACATTGGGATTGTGTTAAATGTAGTACATAGATAGGGCTTTGATGTGTCATTTGGATTGTGTTAAATGTGGTACATAGATAGGGCTTTGATGTGTCATTTGGATTGTGTTAAATGTGGTACATAGATAGGGCTTTGATGTGTCATTTGGATTGTGTTAAATGTGGTACATAGATAGGGCTTTGATGTGTCATTTGGATTGTGTTAAATGTGGTATATATATAGGGCTGTACTAATTACATTTGGATTGTGTTAAATGTGGTATATAGATAGGGCTGTACTAATTACATCTGGATTGTGTTAAATGTGGTATATACATAGGGCTGTACTAATTACATTTGGATTGTGTTAAATGTGGTATATACATAGGGCTGTACTAATTACATTTGGATTGTGTTAAATGTGGTACATATATATGGCTGTACTAATTACATATGGATTGTGTTAAATATGGTACATAGATATGGCTTTGATGTGTCATTTGGATTGTGTTAAATGTGGCTGTTGTTGTCCTTTGCGAGTAGGTGTGTAGCGGTCTAAGTAGGTCACGCCAACAAGAAGTTAGTACGCGATTTGTGATGGAACTGGTTGCATTGTCTTACTCTGTGTCTAGCAAAGTGTGATGATGTGCTGATGTGCTGATGTGTTGATGTGCTGATGTGTGCTGATGTGTTGATGTGCTGATGTGTTGATGTGCTGATGTGCTGATGTGTTGATGTGCTGATGTGCTGATGTGTTGATGTGCTGATGTGCTGATGTGTTGATGTGCTGATGTGCTGATGTGCTGATGTGTTGATGTGTTGATGTACTGATGTGCTGATGTGTTGATGTGCTGATGTGCTGATGTGCTGATGTGCTGATGTGTTGATATGTTGATGTGCTGATGTGCTGATGTGCTGATGTGTTGATGGTTTTATTTGATTTGTGGTTTAGTTAGTAGATTGGTAGATGAATGATTGGTGTTCATGGATTTGGGAGATGAAGATATTTTTATTAACATAGTTTCGCAACGATCTTTCTTTTGTAGCCTTTGATATTAAGATTTTACTAGTTATGTTCATGGTCCAAACTCCCGTAACTGACCCTTAAATCTATTTTGATGTGGACGTTGAGGCAAGATATTGACACTTTGCTAGAATGTGGCCCATGCTGTTCTTATGCACTGGTGTGAATTTCATAGAGTTTGACCAAGTGGTTGTTGTTTTATTGAATTAATTGTATTGATGCTGATTTTTAGTCCTGTCACGACTGGTCTCTCAGTTGGTTAGCGTTAGCCATCACGTGACGTCAGGACATTTCTCGGACCTCCACGCAATGCCTATAACGACGGAGAGAGACGAGAAGAAGAGAGGACATTAATACCAGACTAGATAGGGAGAAGAGACGAGAAGGAAGAGAGAAGAAGAGAGGACATTATTACCAGACTAGATTGGATTTCTTACCAGACTAGATTGGATAGAGACGAGAAGAAGAGAGGACATTCTTACCAGACTAGATTGGAGAGAGACGAGAAGAAGAGAGGACATTATTACCAGACTAGATTGGAGAGAGAGAAGAAGAGAGGACATTATTACCAGACTAGAAGAAGAGAGAAGACATTATTACTACACTAGATTGGAGAGAGACGAGAAGAAGAGAGGACATTATTACCAGACTAGATTGGAGAGAGACGAGAAGAAGAGAGAACTATTGGAAGGGCGAAGGGGACATTATTAGACAGATTATGAGAAGAAGAGGACATATTACCAGACTAGATTGGAGAGAGACGAGAAGAAGAGAGGACATTATTACCAGACTAGATTGGAGAGAGACGAGAAGAAGAGAGGACATTATTACCAGACTAGATTGGAGAGAGAGAATAGAAGAAGAGAGAAGAAGACATTATTACCAGACTAGATTGGAGAGACGAAAAGAAGAGAGGACATTATTACCAGACTAGATTGAGAGAGACGAGAAGAAGAGGAGGACATTATTACTCAGACTAGATAGGGAGGAGACAAGAAGAAGAGAGGACATTATTACCAGACTAGATTGGAGAGAGACGAGAAGAAGAGAGGACATTATTACCAGACTAGATTGGAGAGAGACGAGAAGAAGAGAGGACATTATTACTACACTAGATTGGGAGAGAGACGGATAAGAAGAGAAGACATTGTTACCAGACTAGATTGGAGAGAGACGAGAAGAAGAGAGGACATTATTACTAAGCACTAGATTGGAGAGAGACGACAAGAAGAGAGGGCATTATTACCAGACTAGATTGTAGAGAGACGAGAAGAAGAGAGGACATTATTACTACACTAGATTGGAGAGAGACGACAAGAAGAGAGGGCATTATTACCAGACTAGATTGTAGAGAGACGAGAAGAAGAGAGGACATTATTACCAGACTAGATTGGAGAGAGACGAGAAGAAGAGAGGACATTATTACCAGACTAGATTGGAGAGAGACGAGAAGAAGAGAGGACATTATTACCAGACTAGATTGAGAGAGACGAGAAGAAGAGAGGACATTATTACCAGACTAGATTGGAGAGAGACGAGAAGAAGAGAGGACATTATTACCAGACTAGATTTTCGAGAGGAGATTGACATTTACAAGAATTCACCGGAACCCCTGAGACGGGGGCTGGGGAAGATACGACACAGAGAGACCTCAACTTAGCATTTTCCTTGTCATATCAATTACTGAAAACCAACAGCCCCAGCCACCAATTGTCGCCTTTGTTGTGTTTGTCATGGGCTCTGAGTGCCAGTACAGTGAGCGGCGTGTCACTTCCACTACCTCTCCACTACGTCGTCTCTTCTCATCATGCTTTCCATCACGTGTTCCAATCGACCATAAACGTTACAGAAGATTCTTGTGCAGTTGTGACAGTTTGAAATTTGCGTAATCACAGGACACTGATTCAAAGCCCTGGCGTTTTCAGTGACAAGATTTGTAGTGCTGTGCATAATAATGTAATCACAGGACACTGATTCAAAACCCTGGCGTTTTTAGTGACAAGATTTGTAGTGCTGTGAATAGTAATGTAATCACAGGACACTGATTCCAAACCCTGGCGTTTTCAGTTAGAGGATTTGTAGTGCTGTGAATAATAATGTAATCACAGGACACTGATTCCAAACCCTGGCGTTTTCAGTGAGAGGATTTGTAGTGATGTGAATAATAATGTAATCACAGGACACTGATTCAAAACCCTTGTGTTCTCAGTGACAGGATTTGTGTGTCATGAATAATAATGTGTAATCACTAGGACAATGATTCGAAACCTTGGGTTCTCAGTGACAAGATTTGTAGTGTTGCGAATAATAATTGTGTAACCACTAAGATACTGATTCAAAACCTTGGGTTCTAAGTGATAGGATTTGTAGTGTCATGAATAATAATGTGTAATCACTAGCGGTCTGGTTCAAATCATTACTGGCCCTTGTCTTTGCTAGGGACGTTATCTTCATTTGTTTCCCTCATCATTGTGGCCTGATAGGTTTGCAGAGTGTCACTATGAAGCGAATGGCAAGCAATAATTGTACTGTTGGCTCCCCACAGGTTTGAGAAACAGTTTGAATGGAATGGCTTACAGGGGGGGGGGTACATGATGTCTAGTCGGTCAGAGAGAGAGAGAGAGAGAGAGAGAGAGAGAGAGAGAGAGAGAGAGAGAGAGAGAGAGAGAGAGAGAGAGAGGAGAGAGAGAGAGAGAGAGAGAGAGAGAGAGAGAGAGAGAGAGAGAGAGAGAGAGAGAGAGAGACAGACAGACAGACAGACAGACAGACAGACAGGCAGACAGACAGACAGAGACAGAGAGAGTGAGAGAGAGAGAGACAGACAGACAGACAGACAGAGAGATACACAGAGAGACACATAGATAGATGGAGAGAGAGAGAGAGAGAGAGAGAGAGAGAGAGAGAGAGAGAGAGAGAGAGAGAGAGAGAGAGAGAGAGAGAGAGAGAGAGAGAGAGAGAGAGAGAGAGAGAGAGAGAGAGAGAGAGAGAGAGAGGAGAGAGAGAGGGAGAGAGAGAGAGAGAGAGAGAGAGAGAGAGAGAGAGAGAGACGAGAGAGAGAGAGAGAGAGAGAGAGAGAGAGAGAGAGAGAGAGAGAGAGAGAGGAGAGAGAGAGAGAGAGAGAGAGAGAGAGAGAGAGGAGAGAGAGAGAGAGAGAGAGAGAGAGAGAGAGGAGAGAGAGTCAGAATGCGGTCATTCTGCTCATGAGCGACGATGACCAGGTAGAAAAGAACGACGAAAGCACTGGAACATGATGATGAGGAGCACAGCCCACCACGCCCCTCCTGCAAAAGGCAAGCACAGAAAACGCGTAAATGTTGCACGTCATAGCGAGCGAAGATGACCAGGTAAAAGGGAAATCTATAGAAATCTATACTGAACACAAATAACTAGGAAATCTATAGCCTCTATACTGACCCACACAAATAACTGGAAAAGGCTAGCACAGAAAACACAAATAACTAGGAAATCATAGTGTCTATACTGACCCACACACAAATAACTAGAAATCTATAGCTATCTATACTGACCCACACAAATAACTAGGAAATCTATAGCTATCTATACTGACCCACAAATAACCAGGAAATCTATAGCTACTGACCCAAAAATAACTAGGAAATCTATAGCTATCTATACTGACCCACACAAATAACTAGAAATCTATAGCTATCTATACTGACCCACAAAATAACCAGAAATCTATAGCTATCTATACTGACCCACACAAATAACTAGGAAATTTATAGCTATCTATACTGACCCACACAAATAACTAGGAAATCTATAGCTATCTATACTGACCCACACAAATAACCAGGAAATCTATAGCTATCTTTACTGACCCACACAAATAACCAGGAAAATCTGCAGCCATTCCTTACTGACCCACACAAATAACCAGAAATCTATAGCTATCTATACTACCCACACAAATAACTAGGAAATCTATAGCTATCTATACTGACCCACACAAATAACCAGGAAATCTATATTATCTATACTGACCCACAAAATAACCAGGAAATCTATAGCTATCTATACACCCACACAAATAACCAGGAAATCTATAGCTATCTATACTGACCCACACAATAACTAGGAAATCTATAGCTATCTATACTGACCCACACAAATAACTAGGAAATCTATATTATCTATACTGACCCACACAAATAACCAGGAAATCTATAGCTATCTTTACTGACCCACACAAATAATTCAGGAAATCTATAGCTATCTTTACTCACCCTACACAAATAACTAGGAAATCTATAGCTATCTTTACTGACCTACAGATTCTCTCTGATTTCATTTTCGAGATACACAATGGGCTTCTTTTTCCTATTTACCATCTCATGTATTTTTCCTGTATCATTCATTGTTAAGCTCATCGAGCTTTCTTGCAAAAAAACAAATATTCTCATTCTTTGTTGGTTCGATCACAGCTGAAGACATGGCTTTATCTTTGATTGTGACTCAAGGACATGGTTTTATGTCATGGGCTTGATTAGATGGGCTAACAGGACAGTGTACCATGGCTAACAAGACAGTGTATTCATGTCATCAACAGGACAGTGTATCCATGTCATGGGCTAACAAGACAGTAATGTCACTGGCTAACAGGACAGTGTATCCATGTCACTGGCAACAAGACAGTGTATCCATGTCACTGGCTAACAAGACAGTGTATCCATAAGCACTGGCTAACAAGACAGTGTGACCTATGTATGGGCTCCAGTGTATCCATGTCACTGGCAACAAGACAGTGTATTCATGTCACTGGCTAACAAGACAGTGTATCCATGTCACTGGCTAACAAGACAGTGTATCCATGTCATGGGCTAACAAAACAGTGTATCCATGTCATACAATAATGACAGTGTATCCATGTCACTGGCTAACAAGACAGTGTATCCACAAGTCACTGGCTAACAGACAGTGTATCCATGCTATGGGTTAAGACAGTGTATCCATGTCATAATAACAAGACACAGACTATGCCATGTATGGGCTAACAAGACAGTGTATCCATGTCATGGGCTAACAAGACAGTGTATCCATGTCATGGGCTAACAAGACAATGTATCCATGCCATGGGCTAACAGGACAATGTATTCATGCCACGGGCTCGCACAAAGGCCACATGCAGGAAAGAACAATTATTATTACTATTATTATTGTTACTGTTATTATTTTACTATTATTATTGTTAATATTGTTATTATTATTATTATTATTATTATTATTATTATTATTATTATTATTATTATTATTATTATTATTATTATTATTATTATTATTATTATTATTATTTTATTATTATTATTATTATCATTGTTACTGTTATTATTATTATCGGCACTTGGCTACGGAAAACCGAAAGTGGGTGAAATGACGCATGGTTTCCAGATCGAGTCAGGTCTTGCACTCGATATTGGGGTTACTCAGGTGTATGATTGTAATGACCGGATATGAATGATTATTATTAGCTCTATTTACTATCAAACGAGTTCCCTCGATGGCAGGCAAACTATTTCCCCCCAACGAACTCCATACTGTTCTGATCCAAAATTCAATAGAATGAGAACCTAGCACAACAGGCTAGTTTGAACAGACATTGCCAAATATGGGGGTCCACGATGCACTGGTGCCTGACGTCAACGTTGACAATTTGAGAAAAAGAGCTTGATAGAATATATGAAATACGTCAATACCTACATTGTATACAATATTGGCTAGCCTAATACACATCCAAGAAACCATTGCTCACCTTCAAATAACATTGTATACAATAATGGCTAGCCTAATACACATCCAAGAAACCATTGCTCACCTTCAAATGACATTGTATACAATAATGGCTAGCCTAATACACATCCAAGAAACCATTGCTCACCTTCAAATAACATTGTATACAATAATGGCTAGCCTAATACACATCCAATAAACCATTGCCCACCTTCAAATGATATTGTATACAATAATGGCTAGCCTAATACACATCCAAGAAACCATTGCCCACCTTCAAATAACATTGTATACAATAATGGCTAGCCTAATACACATCCAAGAAACCATTGCTCACCTTCAAATGACATTGTATACAATAATGGCTAGCCTACTACACATCCAAGAAACCATTGCTCACCTTCAAATGACATTGTATACAATAATGGCTAGCCTAATACACATCCAAGAAACCATTGCCCACCTTCAAATGACATTGTATACAATAATGGCTAGCCTAATACACATCCAAGAAACCATTGCTCACCTTCAAATGATGGCTGCCCTCAATGACAACCAGCAGAAGACACATCATGAATACGGCCATTAATACCACGGCACTTTTTACCCCGTTTCCTGGCTCGAAACGTTTCAAAACCGGAAACTGGCGCAGGTTTTGGCGCAAGCGGCCAAAGTCGTCATGACTCTTAGACTTCGGGATGATGTTCTCACGTTCTGACTGAAACGAATGGAAATAGAAGGCTATTGGGCATCCTGTCCGGAGGAAATGGAGATGGGTAGGTCACATAATGAGACTGCTATGAACAAACACACTAGTCATCATGTAAGGAAACATATAAAAAAAATGAACTAGATTACCAAAAACAGTAGGTATAACAAAACACAGATAAGTATCTACTCTTTCCCTGTATCTAGTCAGTTGTTTGTCAACAGTTGGTGGGACTACTGATGAAATATTACTCTTTTCCTGTATCTAGTCAGCTGTTTGTGAGCAGTTGGTTACTGATGCAATATTACTCTTTTCCTGTATCTAGTCAGTTGTTTGTGAGCAGTTGGTGGGACTACTGATGAAATATTACTCTTTTCCTGTATCTAGTCAGTTGTTTGTGAGCAGTTGGTTACTGATGAAATATTACTCTTTTCCTGTATCTAGTCAGTTGTTTGTCAACAGTTGGTGGGACTACTGATGAAATATTACTCTTTTCCTGTATCTAGTCAGTTGTTTGTGAGTAGTTGGTGGGACTACTGATGAAATATTACTCTTCTCACATCCTTTCCACCTTGCTGGGTTTTTTCGTCAACCAGAAACCCAATCTTACTGCTCGGGAGGAACACATAACCACGAAACAATTTCCAAGACCCTACCTCCTCCGCCTCTTGAACAAAACCTAACCTTCTACAAATCCGTTAACTGACCTTGTCTGGAGATGCAGGGCTTGACCTTGACAATGGCTTGATGACCTCAGGGGCAGTAAGGCCACTTTCCTGTAGCTGTACTTTCCCTTCTTCTGGCTTTAACTTCAAACCATTGAGAAATACAAAACAAAATATAATTACCAGGTAAGAAAAACATTAGTATCTCGTCACTTGGCTAATAGCAGTAAATAAAAAAATTCTATAAATATAGACTTGCCAGGTGCTTACTTGTCCACTGCCCGGAGTAATACACAAGAATATACCTTAAATTGACACTTGGCAATGGACTGGTAGTAATACACAAGAACATACCTTCAATTGACACTTGGCAATGGGCTGGTAGTAATACACAAGAACATACCTTAAATTGACACTTGGCAATGGACTGGTAGTAATACACAAGCAAATACCTTAAATTGACACTTGGCAATGGGCTGGTAGTAATACACAAGCAAATACCTTAAATTGACACTTGGCAATGGACTGGTAGTAATACACAAGAACATACCTTAAGTTGACACTTGGCAATGGGCTGGTAGTAATACACAAGAACATACCTTAAATTGACACTTGGCAATGGGCTGGTAGTATACACAAGCACATACCTTAAATTGACACTTGGCAATGGACTGGTAGTAATACACAAGAACATACCTTAAATTGACACTTGGCAATGGGCTGGTAGTAATACACAAGAACATACCTTAAATTGACACTTGGCAATGGGCTGGTAGTAATACACAAGAACATACCTTAAATTGACACTTGGCAATGGGCTGGTAGTAATACACAAGAACATACCTTAAATTGACACTTGGCAATGGACTGGTAGTAATACACAAGCAAATATCTTAAATTGACACTTGGCAATGGACTGGTAGTAATACACAAGAACATACCTTAAATTGACATTTGGCAATGGGCTGGTAGTAATACACAAGAACATACCTTAAATTGACACTTGGCAATGGGCTGGTAGTAATACACAAGAACATACCTTAAATTGACACTTGGCAATGGGCTGGTAGTAATACACAAGAACATACCTTAAATTGACACTTGGCAATGGGCTGGTAGTAATACACAAGAACATACCTTAAATATCGACACTTGGCAATGGGCTGGTAGTAATACACAAGAACATACCTTAAATTGACACTTGGCAATGGGCTGGTAGTAATACACAAGAACATACCTTAAATTGACACTTGGCAATGGGCTGGTAGTAATACACAAGAACATACCTTAAATTGACACTTGGCAATGGACTGGTAGTAATACACAAGCAAATACCTTAAATTGACACTTGGCAATGGACTGGTAGCAATACACAAACAAATACCTTAAATTGACACTTGGCAATGGGCTGGTAG
>JAXRKP010002524.1:30000-37500 GCA_037039925.1 Doris montereyensis | reverse complement strand
AGAACAGTACATAGAAAATAGAACAGTAATGTATGATGGCATACATAATGTCAAGCTATACAACTAATATTAAATATTCTTCTGGATGCGACACACTGTCTCTGGTCAATCTGCGACATCAGATAATGATACTTGTTTGCACTTGGATTGAGTTGATAGTGCGTGGTATGTGTCTTTCTCGATGAATATCATGTAGGAGTTAACAATGCTAGGAGACTTCCGGTTTGGTTACCGAGCAGGCCAGACGTGGGTGAGCGAGCTAGCGTTCATTTTATGATTTCAAGTTTCTTTTGTTGTTAAACGACATCAATAATATCCCAGTTAGTGCATTGCCGACGATGCTGGAATGTGTTATCAACAGCATTTTAGAGAAATCTCACCTCCCCTAATTCAAAGTAGCTGGAAACAAAGAGGGCACTACCCTCGTCCTTCGTTTTGATAACATGAGTGTGTCGGCGAGTGATCATTCGACTCCCTGCCAGCTTCAGACGGAAGTCACCGAGCCAAATAAGACGAGACCAACTTAGAAAAAATATCATACAAGAGTTACAACGGAGACAGCAACAACATCTACCAACACGGACCTCATTAAAAACAAAGAAACTGCGAGTGCCGACGTTCAACGAACAAACAACAACAATATGGAGTCAACCCAGAATAAGGACAGTGGAAAGAAAGTGTGTCAACCATAACATCGACCCTTGACAACACATCTACGAACACGGAGTTTACTGAAAACAAAGAAACGTAAAGTGTTGACATTCAACAAACAAACAACAACAATACAGAGTCAACCCAAACTCCGGACAGTGCTATCCATTCATTCAGTGTGTCAACCATAACATTGCCTAAAAGAACTGTGTTAAACCGTTGCTATAGAGCAACTTGGGTATAATCATTTTTGAGCCTTTGCTAGAGAGAAAGTTGCAAAATAACTTTTGGAGCCGTTGACAGAGAAAAAGCTGTAAAATAACTTTTGGAGCCGTTGCTAGAGAAAACGTTATAAAGTAACTTTTGGAGCCGTTGCTGGAGAGAAAATTGTAAAATAACTTTTGAAGTCGTTGCTAGAGACAAAGTTGTAAAATAACTTTTGGAGCCGTTGCTAGAGAGAAAGTTGTAAAATGACTCCTGGAGCCGTTGTCAGAGAGAAAGTTGTAAAGTATCTTTTGGAGCTGTTGTTAGAGAGAAAGTCGTAAAAGTAACTTTTCGAATCGTTGCCAGAGAGAAGTCGAGTAAAATGACTTTTGGAGCCGTTGCTAGAGAGAAAGTTGTAAACTAACTTTTGGAGCCGTTGCTGGAGAGAAAGTTGTAAAGTAACGTTTGGAGCCGTTGCTGGAGAGAAAATTGTAAAGTCACTTTTGGAGCCGTTGCTGGAGAAAGTTGTAAAGTCACTTTTGGAGCCGTTGCTGGAGAGAAAGTTGTAAAGTAACTTATGTAGCCGTTGTTAGAGAGAAAGTTGTAAAATGACTTTGGAGCCGTTGTTAGAGAGAAAGTTGTAAAATAACTTTTGGAGCTGTTGTTAAAGAGAAAGTTGTAAAATAACTTTTGGAGCCGCTGCTGGAGAAAAGTTGTAAAGTAACGTTTGGAGCCGTTGCCAGAGAAAAAACTGTAAAATAACTTTTGGAGCCATTGCTAGAGAGAAAATTGTAAAAGGACTTCTGGAGCCGTTGTTAGAGAGAAAGTTGTAAAATAACTCATGGAGCCGTTGTTAGAGAGAAAGTTGTATAACAACTTTTGGAGCCGTTGTTAAAGAGAAAGTTGTAAAGTAACTTTCGGAGCCGTTGCTAGAAAGAAAGTTGTCAAGTAACTTGTGGAGCCGTTGCTAGAGAGAAGTCGAGTAAAATAACGTTTGGAGCCGTTGCTATAAAGCAAGCTGCGTAAAATAATGTTTAGACAGAAAGTTGAGTGTAATAATTTTTTTGAGCCGTTGCTAGAGAGAAGGTTGCGTAAACTAACTTTCCGGAGCCGTTGCTAGAGAAAATTGCGTAAAATAACTTTTGGAGCCGTTGCTAGAGAGAAAGTTGCGTAAAATAACTTTTAGAGCCGTTGCTATCAAGCAAATTGCGTAAAATAAGTTGTGGTGCCGTTGCTATACAAATAGTTGTGTAAAATAACTTCTGAAGCCTTTGCTATAAAGCAAGTTGTGTAAAATCTTTCTTGAACCGTTCAAAGAGAGCAAATTGCGTAAAATAACTTTGATGAACCGTTGTTAGAGAGCAAGTTGCGTAAACAAAATTTTGTTGAACCGTTGCTAGAGAGCAAGTTGCTTAAAATAACTTTGTTGAACCGTTGCTAGAGAGCAAGTTGCGTAAAATAACTTTGTTGAACCGTTGCTAGAGATCAAGTTGCGTAAAATAACTTTGTTGAACCGTTCAAAGAGAGCAAGGTGCGTAAATAACTTTGTTGAACCGTTCAAAGAGAGCAAGTTGCGTAAAATAACTATGTTGAACCGTTGCTATAGAGCAAATTGCGTAAAAGTAACTTTTGGAGCCGTTGCTATAAAGCAAATTGCGTAAAAATCACTTTTAGAGACGTTTCTATAAAGCAATATGTATAAAATAACTTTGTTGAACCGTTGCTAGAAAGAAAGTTGCGTATAATAACTTTGGTGCCGTAGCTATAAAGCAAATTGCGTAAAATCACTTTTGGAGCCGTTGCTAGAGAGGACTTTGCGTAACATAACTTTTGGAGCCATTGCTAGAGAGAACCTTGCGTAACATAACTTTTGGAGCCGTTGCTAGAGAGAAAGTTGCGTAAACTAACTTTTGGAGCCGTTGCTAGAGAAAAGATGCGTAAAAATAACTTTTGGTGCCGTTGCTGGAGAGCAAGTTGCGTAAAATAACTTTTGGATCCGTTGCTGGAGAGCAAGATACATAAAATAACTTTGTTGAACCGCTGCTAGAGAGAAAGTTGCGTATAATAACTTTTAGGGCCGTTGCTATAAAGCAAATTGCGTAAAATAACTTTGGAGCCGTTGCTATAAAATAAATGGCGTAAAATAACTTTTGGAGCCGTTGCTAGAGAGAAAGTTGCGTAACATAACTTTCGGAGCCGTTGCTAGAGAGAGTTGCGTATCATAACTTTTGGAGACGTTGCTAGAGAGCAATTTGCGTATAATAACTTTGGAGACGTTGCTAGAGGGCAATTTGCGTATAATAACTTTTGGAGGCGTTGTTATAAAGCAAATTGACTAAAAATAACTTGTGAAGCCGTGTCTGGAGAGCACGTTGTGTACCCTAACTGTTGGAGGCGTTGCTAGAGAGAAAGCTGCGTAAAATAACTTTTGAGCCGTTGTTAGAAGAACGTTGTAAAGTAACTTTTGGAGCCGCTGCTGGAGAGAAAGTTGTAAAGCGACTTTTGGAGCCGTTGCTGGAGAGAAAGTTGTAAAAGTAATTTTGGAGCCGTTGTTAGAGAGTAGTCGAGTGAAATAACTTTTGGA
This sequence comes from Doris montereyensis, assembly GCA_037039925.1. Lineage (NCBI taxonomy): Eukaryota > Metazoa > Mollusca > Gastropoda > Nudibranchia > Dorididae > Doris > Doris montereyensis. The sequence continues at coordinate 34,061 of JAXRKP010002524.1, read as the reverse complement.
GCCGTTGCTATAAAGCAAGTTGCGTAAAATAATGTTTAGACAGAAAGTTGAGTAAAATAACTTTCGGAAGCGTTGCTAGAGAGAATGTTGCGTAAAATAACTTTCGGAAGCGTTGCTAGAGAGAATGTTGCGTAAAATAACTTTCGGAAGCGTTGCTAGAGAGAATGTTGCGTAAAATAACTTTGGAGCCGTTGCCATATAGCAAGTTCCGTAAAATAACTTTTTTGAACCGTTTCTAGAGAGCAAGTTGCGTAAAATAATTTTAAGAGCCGTTGTTATGAAGCAAGATGCATAAAATAACTTTGTTGAACCGTTGTTAGAGACAAAATTGCGTATAATAACTTTTGGAGCCGTTGCTAGAGAGCGAATTGCGTAAATAAATTTGTTAAACCGTTGCTAGAGAGCAAGTTGCGTAAAATAACTTTTGGAGCCGTTGCTGGAGAGCAAGTTGCGTAAAATAACTTTTGGAGCCGTTGCTAGAGAGAAAGTGGCGTAAAATAACTTTTGGAGCCATTGCTGCAGATCAAGTTGCGTAAAATAACTTTGGAGCCGTTGCCAGAGAGCAAGTTGCGTAAAATAACTTTTGGAGCCGTTGCTGCAGAGCAAGCTGCGTAAAATAACTTTTGGAGCCGTTGCTGCAGAGCAAGCTGCGTAAAATAACTTTTGGAGCCGTTGCTGGAGAGAGTTGCGTAAAATAACTTTTGGAGCCGTTGCTGGACAGTAAGTTGCGTAAAATAACTTATTTACCCTGATGACATTATATGTATTTAATAGTCTAATAGGGACGAAGACGAGACAAATACAAGGAATAGACAGAAACCATATTTTAAGGGGCTTTAGTTAGCTTGGTTGGTAGCGCGCTTTCTTTTAAAATAAAAGGCTTAAAATAATTACAATTAGGTAATCATGTCTTTTCTCGCCATGACAATCAAAGCCAAACACCAAAGCTCGTTGAATTGTACATGCACTGAGAATATCAAGTGAATTCCTTCTTTTTGCTTTGGTTTTTCTCCCAAGTTTCAATTATATGAATTAATATTGAAGTTATTTTAGTCTATGACATCCAATCGAGTTCAAAACTTTAAAAACTCAGGGCAGACTTAATATATATATATATATATATATATATATATATATATATATATATATATATATATATATATATATATATATATATATATATATATATATATAGGACACTATACATTTGTCTATCAGTCTAGCTATCTAACTGTCTCTGTATTAGTACATTATAAATATTCCTGAAAGTTTTTATTATTATTGAAGATTAAGGTAAGACACTTGTATGTCTCAAATCAGTTGCGGTTCAGAAAGCTGCATGTTGCTAGACGAAAACGTAACTTGACGGATATAGCATGAAACGTGTAGAAGGGGAAAAAAAGAAGGCGGTAAAAAAAATCCTGATTATTTGAATCCGTGTCTTTTCAGGAATCATGATTGTTAGAAGTAAACATGTCAATATCATAATCAGTTCAGATAAATAGATTATATATTTATGTCACTGAGGTTTCTAGCTTGGTATCCTAATATGACGTCATATGTCCCAATGTGCGCCTGGAGACAGGGGGGCCGCGACTCTTGAATACATCCGTGACACAAAATTCTTGAAGCGTTGCCACCAGGATAATTTTTGAGGGATGACACTACTGACACTACTGACACTACTGACAGGCTCTATGAATGACTGCTGGGAGTCATATCGAGCGATAACATTTGATTTGCTATTTCGATTTACTTTCTCCGGAAGTAGTTTTCTCGACTTTCGTAGTTGTTTTTTCAACTTATCTTCATAAATCATTTTGAAGTAGATTCGGAATGCGTCTTTGATGAAATCACGCTCGTTTCCAAAAGAGCCAATTTGTATTGGCGTGACGCGTATACCAGCCTGCGAGGCAAGCCCGTTCTGATGTGCTGACGAAGGACTCGCCACCACCTTCGGGCTCGCCTGCTTGTTTTCTCAATCATTTGTACTTGGGCCTTGGCAGAGTAAAGATCGAAGTAGCTCTTGCCGATGACCCTTATTTTGTTGGTAAAATTGGAAAAGAAGAGCATAGCTAGGCCCATTAGGTTGCCAAAGATGCTCATTCCCAAGATGATGTACGGTAGAAAGAAAGTCAGAAACTTGGAGTTAGCCGGGGTCACGTCACCGTAGCCAACGGTGACAATGGACATGAAGAGAAACCACACAGCCGTGAAAAATGACCACTTCTCAAATCTGAAAAGGATAATACCCCCAATAATAGTGTAGATGATGAAGAAAATCACTGTCATGAGGATGACCCCGAGTGAGTCGGACATCGCCTTATCTTCCCAGAGTAGTCTTTCAAAATCATCGTCCAGATCATAAAAGTCATCATCATCATCATCGAAATCGTCACCGTCATCAACTTCAGTCACCACAGTCCCTCTGGCGGTGTGGGAATTTGCCAATGGATAACATCGTTTGCCAGAGGCATCATAATCCTTGTTGTCCATAGAAGACGCATGTGTTGACTGTACCGACATGTTAGATTTCTTCTTGTGATTGGAGTCCATCATGTACAAGAAATGATCCAGCGCCTTTTCATTAGTTTTTGATTTCGTCGCTTTAACCGGCACATTCACCGAACTCCCGTTCCCAAAACGAAACGCGATTGACGGTTTCGGATCGGTGTCACCATTGTTGTTGACATTACATCCGCCACCGGCGGTCTCAGTCGAAATTTGGAAGCGCAGAGATTTTCCCGCTACCTAAAAGGCCTCCTGTCACGTCGGTCAGACTTCTTTCGATAGCCCAAGTAGAGCAGCGTATTACTTCCAGTACTAAGATACCGAGTGATATCCGTGGACTAAACCTAATCACATTGCTCTTTAGAGCCAATCTCAACCAACTTTTTTCATGACGTGTTTTCACCTTCAGTTTTTCCTTTAAGCTTTTTGTCTTCGACACACGGGAAGACGTGACGCTCTTTGCACAGTCTGATTTCTTTGATGTTCAAGCTCCGTCTTTTGACTTTGTGGTATACGTTCCTGAAACAACGTGCAGCAAATGCGTCTGAATATTAAACGCAAAGCGTTCGTCAACCGTCTCAGTAAATTACATTTTACTGTGCTCACTAATGAAACGTACGTAATAAAATGGTTCAGTCCCTTTTTGGACGGAAGTTTGCAGTTTACACCAGCACTTGCCAAGGTCTCCCCAGAGTTGTTGGGTTGTCATTGTCCCTCCTTGTCTTTCTGCCCAAAATCGTCTGCCGTTTTGTTTGCTTCTTCTCGACATCTAGAGAGAAAAAAAAAGAAAGAAAAAGAATTCATAGCACACTTTGTAAATGTATGACTAACGTCCTGCTGTAATGGCACACTAAATTAGACCATGAAAAAAACAACAATAAATCCTATAAGCCACTGAGGCATTTCGTGCTCTATTCTCATGTCTGTACTTTTCAATCGGATATTGAAATAATAATAACAGGATAAGAGTAAATATAAAACATCGATCTTGTTTATATTATAATACAAATTGTAATAGTAGCGTTGGTAACCTCACCTCCCACAAACCATTGTAGACTACCCCTTCACAGTCACGTACCTGTGTGCCGTGTTGAAAATGAATGACCAGGCTATGGTGACCAAGATGTTGATGCGTTGGCCCACGTCAGCAAACACCAGAGCTCCTACAGGGATACTGAAGGAAGCGTAGATCATGGTGATCACTCGACCCAGCGTGGATTTTGGAGCTAGATTGCCAAACCCTGGACAGAACACGTCATTCAGTCAGAGGCTAAAGCTTGATTTTACTTTTTATTTGCTATGGAACTGTTGCTATGGAACAAATCTTACCAAAGATCGAATAAAACACATTGATAAATGCTTTAAAGTCATCAAATATAATGAAACACAAATTACCATCCTTTGTTGAACTTGTTGAAAAGTCGATAGTTAAGAAAGCTAAGTCTATTATAGAAGATTCGACACATCCATTGCACCAAGAATTTAGATTATCATAACATCAGAAAGAAGGAATGTATTATTTTTTATCTAAAAGAACAAAGAAAAAATAT
>JAXRKP010002524.1:20000-25000 GCA_037039925.1 Doris montereyensis | reverse complement strand
CACACACACACACACACATACACACTCACTATTTGATAGGCTGTCTCATTGAAGAGATTCAAACGCAGGCATAATGAAAGGATTTGAAAAATGTCTTCATTCTGTAAATACATAATAGTCTGTAAAATCCGCCATCGATCTTGTAGCGACAGAAGTGATGTACTGATTGTTTTACATGCGAACAAAAACCACCAAATGATGTGAATGTCAGAAGTTTTGATTTGTCAACAGCAGGTGAAATTGCTGATTGCTACTCGGAGACCATTTAGGAAATCTTGATATCATTATTCATTGTAGAGAAGGAGACAGTCAGAAATTAAGGCGAATTACTGGTACAATATTCCTCCGCTCTTATGATCGACTTCATTATGATGATACCAATTGGTTGCGATGGTTGGCACTTTAGAGACCTTACCAAAAACGGACAGTAGAACATTAAATGTTTTTGCCTTTAGAGGTTAAGTGACTATAAAATCGTATTCTAGCTCAAACACACACGCAACAGTACGTTGTAGATCAGTGCCTTGAAATTGAAGAGCATGGTTTAGAGTGGGCCCGAAAACAATCAAAAGACTGAGAGGTGCAATGACATGTACACGTAATATGGCGCAGTCAATAGGTAAATCTATTTGATGGCGTGAGTTTTAAGCTGTACATTCCCATAGGTAAATCTATTTGATGGCATGAGTATTAAGCTGCACATTCAATAGGTAAATCTATTTGATGGCGTGAGTTTTAAGCTGTACATTCAATAGGTAAATCTATTTGATGGCGTGAGTTTTAAGGTGTACATTCAATAGGTAAATCTATTTGATGGCGTGAGTTTTAAGCTGTACATTCAATAGGTAAATCTATTTGATGGCGTGAGTTTTAAGCTGTACATTCAATAGGTAAATCTATTTGATGGCGTGAGTATTAAGCTGCACATTCAATAGGTAAATCTATTTGAGGGCGTGAGTTTTAAGCTGCACATTCAATAGGTAAATCTATTTGCTGGCGTGAGTATTAAGCTGCACATTCAATAAGTAAATCTATTTGATGGCGTGAGTTTTAAGCTGCACATTCAATAGGTAAATCTATTTGATGGCGTGAGTATTAAGCTGCACATTCAATAGGTAAATCTATTTGATGGCGTGAGTTTTAAGCTGTACATTCAATAGGTTCAATAAATCTATTTGATGGCGTGAGTATTAAGCATCTATTCTGATGGCGTGAGTATTAAGCTGCACGTTCAATAGGTAAATCTATTTGATGGCGTGAGTATTAAGCTGCACATTCAATAGGTAAATCTATTTGATGGCGTGAGTTTTAAGCTGTACATTCAATAGGTAAATCTATTTGAGGGCGTGAGTTTTAAGCTGCACATTCAATAGGTAAATCTATTTGATGGCGTGAGTTTTAAGCTGCACATTCAATCGGTTAAACTTTTTGCACTGTGACTTTATCCTCACTCTGTGCAAGCTATACTTTGACTTGCTAATGACGTGCGGTTGTTTCTATACACACCTCTGTCAGGTGGGTTATCTTCACGTCTCTTTTGACTAAAGGCGCGGAAGGCTTATCACATTTTTAACAGCTTAGCTTGGTTCCAGTCCTTTGTTTTACTTTGATGTTTACACAAAATGAAAAAAAAATCACCAGCAAAACAAAATACACTAAAAACGAAACAAAAACAAACATACAACAAAACCCCCTCCCCCTCCCCCCACCCCACCCAAAACAGAAGAGCACACAAAAAGCCAATACAAAACAATAACAAAAAATCTTAACAGATCAACCCCCCCATCCCCCAAAAGACCTCCCTCCCCGTTTCCCCCAAAGAAAAGCAACGCAATGCTATAGAAAGTAAAAGAGGAAGGCCAGTCCTTTGCCGTACACACTAGCTGAGTGAACGTCGTCACACAGAAGTAAGTCGACCCGGTAAACGTCCACAGCGGGATGGTTTTACCGTTGGAGAAAGATGTGCCGTTTTGGTGGCTTGGATGAAGTTGATCTCGTACTCCATCATGGAGAGGCTAAATTCCTGAAGTTTGTGCATGGATGTTCCAGAAATGGTTTTGAACGCGCTGTCCAATGTCTTCAAGTTAAAAAAGAAAAAAAAAGAGAATAGGATTTTAGTAACCTTTGCCAACCACAGCGTAGGTATGTATAAATGTTTAATCCACATGGTTAAAAAAAGCTTCCAAAAAAGAACATTATAATCATACAACAAATATTACGTATTAATAATAATAATAATAACAATAATAATAATAATAATAATAATAATAATAATAATAATAATAATAATAATAATAATAATAAAAATAATAATAATAAGAACAAAAATAATAATAATAATAATAATAATAATAACAACAATAATAATAATAATAATTAAAATAATAATAATAATAATAATAATAATAATAATAATAATAATAATAATAATAAATAATAATAATAGTAATAATAATAATAATAATAATAATATTAATAATAATAATAATAATAATAATAATAATAATAATAATAATAATAATAATAATAATAATAATAATAATAATAATAATAATAATAATAATAATAATAATAATAATAATAATAATAATAATAATAATAATAATAAGAAGGATAAATCTTTTTATCAGTTCCCATTCTACCCTTCGGTGTATGGGTTCAGATGCCGAGATGATCTTTCTCCAGAATGCCCTGTCCTGGCATTTTCTGTTTCTTTCCGTGAAAGTTAAATTTCTATGCTTTAATGCCTCTTTTATATCTTCTTCCCACTTTATCCGAAGTCTGTCTTTTAGTCTTTTACCTTGAGCTTTAGCACGGTATACTGATTTAGCCATTATACTATCATTCATTCTGTTTACAAGCCCAAACCATCTCAATTAATCTATTTCTATCTAAGTTTTTATGCCATCTGCTTTCGTTTGATCTCTTATTGTTATGTTTCTGATTTTGTTGCTTTTAGTTTTCCCTACCGCTCTTCTTAGATATTTCATTTCAGCTGCTTGTACTCTACTGTATTCTCTACTGTCTAAGGTCCAGGTTTCGCTGCCATAGAGGAGAGTAGGATACAATAAACTGTGTTGTATATTGCCATTTGGTTTTTATTGACATTTCTTATTTAACTATAAAAACATTTCATAGATGATTGTATATTGTCATTACATTTTGGATTCTCTGGCTGATTTCTTCTCTTAGTTTTCCCTCTGAGTTAATCATTACTTCTAGGTAATTGTAAGCTTTGAAATTGTTATAAACTCTCCTGCCCAATTTAAGATTTTGTGTTTTAGCTTCCCTAGTTACTAGCATTGTTTTAATTTTCTTTGCATTCACTCTCGTCCCTCTTTTATTTAGTTTATTATTCATCATGTTGATATTTGACTGAAGTCCCTTTATGATTTTCCAAACAGAACTAAATCATCGGCAAATGAAAGCATTGATACATTTACTGGTTTGAGTTTCCACACACCTACATTCATTTTCTTCATTTTTGAGGATGCCTTTGCGACTGAATCCATAAACATGATAAACAAAAGAGGACTTAAGATACAACCCTGTCTTACTTCTAATCTACATTTAAATTCTGCAGATATGTTTCTAGCTACTCTCACTGCACATGTTGGTTTATTGTAAAAACTTTTAATGGCTTTTATAAAATTTTGCTCTACATTGTGTTCTTTTTAGGGATGCCATAGTTCGTCCCTCCTCAGTGTCAAATGCCTTTTCTAAGTCAATAAAACACATATGCAAGTCAATGTTTCTCTCTAGGAATTTTTGTATTATTTGTCTAATTGTAAATATGTGGTCGTGTACACTTCTTACTGGTCTAAATCCACTCTGATGTTCTTCAATCTGATCCTCTACTCTTTTCCTTTGTCGCATTTCGAGTATCCTGGCATACATTTTTTCCTGGTACTCTAAGTCGTGATAGCCCTCTATAGCCTGAGCAATCCATAGTCTTATGTATTGGTAAAGAGGAAATACGAAATGGAAGTTGAAGGTCTAGTAGGTAAAACAGAGACAGTATAAAGACAAAAAATCTTTCAGGCTTTACCGTCCTTTCTCAGTCACATAGGAACTGTATCATGTGACACTTGACAGACCATATTTACAGGCTTCCATTGGGACCAGGAAAAAGTCACCGAAGGAAAAAATCAACGTAAAATTACATTCTAATGATGAACTGTTTTCTATTACAACTATAAACATTCAAGTACATGTATTTTGTGATATTGTTTTGAATATTATGTTAATTTAGAAGTTGTATGTACAACATGGAGTGAAATGGACAGTGATAAACGTCAATAAATGACAATTGCCGGCAGGAAATACATTTCTTTCTTGGTGGAGTTCCCACTTACTGTGGCTTTCTGTGCTTTATTTCTAATAAAACACGTACTACTACTACTACTACTACTGCACTGCTGCTGCTGCTGCTGCTGCTGCTGCTGCTGCTGCTGCTGCTGCTGCTGCTGCTGCTGCTGCTGCTGCTGCTGCTGCTGCTGCTGCTGCTGCTGCTGCTGCTGCTGCTGCTGCTGCTGCTGCTGCTGCTGCTGCTGCTGCTGCTGTTGCTGCTGCTGCTGGTGGCGCATTTTGTTCTGTCGTTGCTGCTGTACTGCTGCTGCAGCTGTTGCAATCGCTGCTGCTGCTGCTGTTGGTGCTGTACTGCTGCTGCTGCTGCTGCTGCTGTTGCTGCTGCTGCTGCTGCGCATTGCTGCTGCGCGCTGCTGCTGCTGCTGTTGCTGTCGTTGCTGCTGCTGCTGCTGCTGCTGCTTTGTGCTCCGTCGATCGTTACTGCGAAGGCTGCTGCTGCTGCTGCTGCTGCTGCTGCTGCTGCTGCTGCTGCTGCTGCTGCTGCTGCTGCTGCTGCTGCTGCTGCTGCTGCTGCTGCTGGTTAACTGCTGCTGCTGCGTCAGTGCATGCTGCTGCTGCCGACTACTGCTGCTGCTGCTGCTGCTGCTGCTGCTGCTGCTGCTGCTGCTGCTGCTGCTGATGCTGCTGCTGTT
>JAXRKP010002524.1:5000-12500 GCA_037039925.1 Doris montereyensis | reverse complement strand
TCTTATCTCTGTTGCTGTAATTTTCTCTCCTCTGTCATATAAGGTCGGTCTCGATTCAACTGCATTAATTGGTGCCTCCTCTTTTTTTTGTGGTGGAAAGACAGCCATTATTTTTAGGAATTGAATTGAAGAATCTGTAATAAATGCTGTGCACATGAGATAAATCACAACGGTTGTACTACACATTATATAATATCTGCTTCATCACCGTGTCAGACACAATCTTCCTGCCACTGCTCCCGTCGCGGTGGGAGAATTGATTCAAAATTATCTTATAATTGAAAAAAACTAAATTCGGCTCGAGTCTTGCCTAGAATTTGAGTCGCTAATTTCAAATTTGAAATCAGATTTTTGATCGATCAACCATTAAAAAGATATTGGACCAGATACATCTCCCCGCTAGACTCAGTGACGTCACCGACATCCGGTGAGACAGTGAGCGATCGCTCATCGCGTCCGTCCAGCAAGTTGAAATGCAGCACGTTCCACTTCACTTTGACGGACCATGAACAGTTGCTGCAAGTCGGGTGCAATATAATATAGACCGTCCTTCAACACTCTATTTCATTTGTAATTTTGGCCTGCCTTACTTCTTTCCTTCATTTGTCTCCTTCAAACCGAGCTTAGTATATTTTCGGCCTTAGACTGTCATCAGTAAAGATCTCTATAAATCTACAAGACATTGTACTTGTACTACGCACATCACTATCATCACACACATACATATTACTTCGTAAGATTAAAAAGAATTCAACACAGTTTCATGGTATAACATCAGTCTATTAGAGACGGCCTTGGGTGGCGTCGAAAAAAAACGTGAAAAATTTTCAACCGTATGACATTTGGAGCACTACTTTATTTCAAAGGAAACCGCTATGAGATATTTGGAGCCCCATTTATTTCAAGGGAAACCGCTATGATATTTGGAGAACCATTTTATTTCAAACAAAGCCGCTATGTGACATTTGGAGCACTACATTTTTGGCGTTCAGTATCGAATACAAGTCACCCAGTCAGTTTACAACCGATTACTGAATAATTTTAAAAAAGTAAACACCTCCCCTCTGTGTTTGTACAGGCTTGAGACTGTCTCATGATATGAGGCCGCATTGAAAATGTTTATTTTATTGAAAATTGTTAAAAACATAAAAAGGCATGAAGAAGAAATATTCGAGTTTCGTATTTACAGAGTTGTTGACGGCAGTGAAGTGTGGCATATTGACTGAATGTACTGAAGTCTTGTCATGGTTCCAGCATTAAAAGACCCCTGGATTGATGAAATCCATTCTCTCTTCTTGACATCTTTCGCTTTGCCAGTCCTTAGATTTTCTGTGGAATGCAGTTTGAATTTGCTCTCAGCCATAATTTCCTGCAGTCGGTCAGTGAGCTCAAATACCGATGGGCGGGTTGTGTAGAACAAGCTGTTGAGATGCTTGTGGAACGATTCGCACCCGTTAGTTGTCCTTTTTCCGATCCACATCTGTAATCGCCCATGATCGATGCTGGTTTGCCTCTGCTTGTCTCTGCTAACTGCATCGCCATTTTGCCTTCTTTCTGTTCGTCTTTTGGTGTTCCAGTAGAATTGAGAATGTTGAGTAAGGACAGTGGGAAAAAACTGGACTGGCTTAATACCTATGGAGCGGATCTCAGAGAGCCAATGACAGCACGTGTTTATAAAAATGTGAACAGTTATTATCGTGCATGTTTTGTAAAGTCTTTAACCATCAGTAGCTTTTGTTTTTACTTCCAAAACGTTTTTTAATAAATAATGAAAAATTCAATGACAGCCAAAACTTAAAAATTAATACAATTTAGATTGTGCTAGAGTGGGGAAACTTATTTATAAAATCTAAGTCAATGTTAGATGAGTGACAAATTTAGCCAACGCAGATGCGAAGTGTATAAATCGGCCGTCGATATTTTCGATACTGTGGTGCTCCAAATGTCATACTGCATTTTTACTTAATTTTCGATAGTGCTCATACTGTCTTTTTACTTAATTTTCGATAGTGCTCCAAATGTCATACTGCATTTTTACTTAATTTTCGATAGTGCTCCAAATGCCATACTGCATTTTTACTTAATTTTCGATAGTGCTCCAAATGTCATACTGTCATTTTTACTTAATTTTCGATAGTGCTCCAAATGTCATACTGTCTTTTTACTTAATTTTCGATAGTGCTCCAAATGTCAAACTGCATTTTTACTTAATTTTGTTGGTGCTCCAAATGTCAAACTACATTTTTACTTAATTTTTGTTGGTGCATTTTACTTTTTACTCAATTTTCGATAGTGCTCCAAATGTCACATTTTAAAAAATGATTGTGCTCCAAATATTAGACTCCCTACCTTTTGGTTGAGAGGCCGACAGCTTGCCTCTGGATACCGAATCGCCCACAAGCAGAAACAAGATTTGCTTTTATATTGTGTTCGATCACAACATGGTTATTAATATATAATATTGTGTATTCCTCTCAAAACCTATCCCCAGCAGAGAAAATGAATTAAGATCACTTAACAAGCAGCTCATATATTAAATCGGGGAGGGTCATTTAGGGCATGGGGCCCAAATAAGATAAGATAAGATAAGACGTCTTTATTTGTTTAGAAGGAATTTACTCTGGTCACGTTTCAAATCAAAATGAATAAGTTACAATTCACAATATATATATATATATATATATATATATATATATATATATATATATATATATATATATATATATATATACATTTTAATATCTTTGTAAATTGTTATCACAGAGACGTTAATAAGTAAATAATGGATTAATATCAAAAGTTCTTAAAAAGACAAAAAAAAAATAAAATAAAATTGAATAGCCTTTCTAATTATGTATAATTCCTTAATATATTTCTTATAAAGATATGCATTTATTGTACCTACCGATTCAATAAATAGACAAACCCGTTTGCTATTTGGGCCACATAAGTTTGAAAACATTTTCATGAGGCGTTGTTGTAGTGTTGTGAGCTCGTAATCACGACGGCACTGGTTCAAACCCCATGGCTGGCGCAGGTATTTTGTTTCACAACGTTGTACTCTTAGGAAAGGTAATTCACTCTACTTTCGTCACTTGACTCAGGTGTGAATGAGTACCCATCTATAGGTAGAAAAGTATCTTGTCAGAGTGTTAGTACGAAGATCCTGACAGGCTTGTTTACTGTATGCTTTCCCGGGAGTTCATAAAGACTTTGAATGAAATAGCCTGCTGGGAGATAAATGATGTAGAGTCAGTGGGCCTGCACTTATACGGGGATACGTACTATAAACCATCTTTATCTTTTATCTGTTATCTTTATTCAAATCTGCTACAATTCCTAATGCTAACCGCTCCATTTTCTACCGCCTCCCGACCACCCCGTCATCCTAGCCATACGTTCGTTATTAATACATGTCGTGCTTATATATATATATATATATATATATATATATATATATATATATATATATATATATATATATATATATATATATATATATATATATATATATATATATATATATATATATATATATATATATATATATATATATATATATATATATATATATATATATATATACTGGGCAAAAAATAACAACTGTGCATTAAGGTTTAAAAAGTAATGTTCCATCAAAATTGTTTCACAAAGAAACTTTGATTAAGGGTTGAAGACTAACGACAAGAGTTTTGGCATCAAGTTGAATTTAATCGTTACATAGCTCATGCGAATATTATCACTCACCCAAAAATGAGGTTTCCTTTTAATAGTGTGTGTGTGTGTGTGTGTGTGTGTCCGTTATGGGCAGTTGTGACAGCTTAACATCGTTGTCGCATTGAGGGTATCTGCCGTTTGAGAATGTTGTTCCATTCTTCCACTGACGTTTCAGGCTATTATTTGAAAGTCTGCGGTTGACTCGTTCTTCTGTGTACCCTGCGTTCAAATTCATCTCATAGGTTTTCTATTGGTGAAAGGTCTGGTAAAACGGCAGGCCGTGGTAACACGTCGATTTGATGTCGGTGTAAATATTCCATAACCGCTCTTGCAACGTGACAACGAGCATCGTCTTGCTGGAATATCATGCCTGGACCTTGGGCATCGAGGTACGGTTCTACATGAGGAATAATGATGTCATCCAGATGCCGTTGTGCATTCACTAGTTGTGTTCTGGCAGCCCGAGAAGGCCCCATCCCACACCACAATGCTGCCTCCTCTCATCATGTCTCTTTCCATAACACAACAATCACCAAAACATTTTCCCAGTCTGTAAGCCAATGCACGTCCAACGTGGCCCTGGAGGCAAATCCTGGACTCATCAGTAAACAAAACATATCCCTTTCGGTGCAATGGCCAAGTGAGATGCTTTCTGGCCCAAGTTAATCGTCTCTATCGATTGATACGGGTCAAAACTGGTCGCGCTGCTGGTCTTCGAGGTTTCAGATTGTTCTCTAACCGGTTACGAATCGTTTGGCTGCTTACAGGCCTTAGTTGAGGAATATTCCTGGCAGTCCATGTTACATCAAGAAACCTATATCGTAAATGCGAAATAAAACAATCCAGCCCTGCTCGGCATTTATTCAACGTGGTCGATCGGTGTGTGGCTCGTCAGGTTGACCTGAAACGTCTACGGGATTTGGTATAGGCTTACCACGCACATGGAACCGGTTAGCAATATCATTCATCCTCGCACCGGCTTCAAGCATGCGAATCGCCATATTCCGTGTTGTTCTTTATCTAATCTTGGTATCGTTTGGATTATAAAACCGAGTGTAACGGTCTCAATTTCGTCGAAAATGAATTTTCAACTGTCAATAAATTCAGCTACACACGTGTGATTCTTCATTGAGTGGCCGATATAGCCACATGGCATTTGCACGTGATTATCGGGTTTTCCTGTTATCTGCCCTTATCAATGACCTCGCTTAAATCGTCCCGGCACATGCTTTTATAACGATAAACACGGTCGTGTGTTAATTTGTTGTCAGTTTTTTCCTCCAGCAATTGAATTTACATGAAGTTGAATGATGCACAGTTTCTTGTTTTCGCAGAGTATATTACCTTCTTTAAAAAAAATAAGATCTGGATTTAGCAAAGAAAACTTTCTTTGACTTGGTTGACACAACGGCGGGTAAAATAACTAACTATTCGTTCAGAAAAGGAAGTTGCATGATAATAAAATGATATATAGATTTAGCTTGTATTGAAAAACATTCACTAAAATGGCTAGGTTGATGGCTGTTTACATTGGATTTATAGTTCAGTAAAGCAGAGTGCAGTAAGTTTACATCATTAAAAAGATGCAAGTCAGTTGCCCACGTCCGGAGCCCACGTGGACAAATAAATCCGCCAACTATGTAGGCTATGTAAGACTGAAAACGTTCAAATGTATCACAATCCCAAACGCTAACGCCTCCATCCCCTAACCCTATCCCTAACTCTATCCTATCCCTGCTGTAATTTTCAATATTGTCTGAAAATCTCTCCAGCAATAAAAAAAAAACTTCCTTACACCAAGACGACGTTTCAAAGTTGATATCGTGTCGATAAGGACCTATTCCAACTACATGTTTACTGAGTTTGTACAGTTGATGAGTTCATCAAAGAACAGCCTTCTCAGTGGCTGAAAATATCGACACAATCTGTTCGATTTGATTTACCAACATCCACAACTAAGGTGATCTCGGGGTTTTTGGCAACATTTTTAATTTTGCCTGGACTGCCCTGTAAACAGCCAAGGATCTTTAACGTGCACAGAGTTTTGTTATCTGCACACGGGACCTCCTTTTTATCGTCCGTCTACGATGGGACTAAATGTCGATCCACCTACCTGCACAAGGGGGGGAAGGTTTTGCTTGAAAAAAAAACTCGAGAAAACTTTTCAACTGTTGGCGGGGCTTGAACCCACTGCCTTTGGTTGAAATGTCGCCACCTTGCCTCTGGACTACCGAGTCCCCCATATAGACATTGCCCGAAAAGCTGGTGAGGCTATTTTGGCAACATGTCCCAAATAATCACTCCGTATAAATTTCGTTCCTTTAGCATACAGGGCTCTACCTGGAAACATTTCGCACGCCCCCCCCCCTCTTTTTATTTTTGTTGATTTTAAATGGATAATCTCAAAGTTAAACCCACCGCAGTCGAAATGCGAGAGTGTGAGCCTTTAGTTCATCGGATTAACAAACAATTTTGCTTTGTAAACAGGAGTAACGTGAAAGCAAAAAGTACATAAAACAAGTAAAATTTCAGAGTGCAGATAGAGGTTTTAATTCTTAAGGTTGCCACAGACCTGCAGTTTTGATAGCAGTCCCGATTTCATTCCTGGTATAATCGGCAAAACTCACACAAAGAAGAAAAAAAAACACCCCCAAAAATAAATGTGTAGGTGTATTTCGAAGTGCTGCATCGCAAGAAGAGGCAGCAAGCTATATTAAAAAAAAAGTTTTCGTTCAGTCCTGCATGTGGACGAAGTGAGAAAGTGGGAAATGTTATATCAAAGCGATACTGCCTCCCTTTTGAAATTATTAACAAAAATCGTGCCCAGCGTCAAAATTGCGCTTTTGCGATGCAGCAGTACACAATCCGCCTATACACATATATATATACATTTTGTAAGCACATTAGGCCAGGATTGAAATCGAGACTGATATATCAAAATTGCTTGTCTGTGGCGACCTATAGAGCCACATTTAGAGACAATTTGTTTCGTTTGACTCGATGTATCTTCTATTTAACAGGGACTCGGTGGTTCAGAGGCAAAAGTGTTGGCCTCTAAACCAAAAGTTATGGGTTCGTGCCCGAAGGTGATTTTTTTCGATTTCTTTCGAGTAACTCCCCCACCCCCCCACCATCCCCCCATTTCCTGTTCCAGGTAGGTGGATCGACCTCTAGTCCCATTGGAGACGGACGATAAAAAGGAGGTCCTGAATGCATATCACAACACTGTGCACCTTAAAGATCCATTGGCTACTTACGGGGTTATCCATGGAAATTTCAAACATCCTTATTCACAGATGTCAGCGGAAAAAACCCCGCAAAACAACGAAAAGACAACCCATCTTTTAATTTTTTTCTCTACATGAAGTTGTCCATCCGGCAGGAAAGCGGCACTGACGTAATCATTGAACTTCTGTCCTGTAAAGTGGGAGACCAGCGCATTGCAGTTCGGACGTTAGCCTCATGGCTATTAACCAAGTAAAGATACTGAAAACGTTCAATAGAAATTTTGCAATAGACCTAAAGGCACAGACTTTGTATTATACTCACGATATCCTCGTCTGGTCATCCTTAACTCTGGTCGGGGTTTTTTCCTCTTTTTTCTACTTGCGCTTTTCAAGATAGAGACAGTGGATCCGCAGGTCTTGGTTGGTCCATAGACGCATCTGAGAGCAGGGGTGGGATTGCAGGGTGGTGGGGCAGGTGGGGAAGGGGAGGGCAGGCCGTTCAGGGTGCGTGAGGGTGATAGTATGCGCCCTACTACGGAAATCCTTACAAAATTAG
>JAXRKP010002523.1:27500-42500 GCA_037039925.1 Doris montereyensis | reverse complement strand
GGGATTTCTTTCACTTTAAAGTAAGACCCTCCACTCCCTCGTTGCAAAGTGCGTAGACCTATAATATGTGTATAAATCAGGGCCATTAAGTCGGTCGGGAAGGGAAAGGTGGGTTTGAAGAGAAAATGTTCAAAGTAGAGTGTGTGTTCATTGAAAGGTGGGTTTGAAGAGAAATGTTCAAAGTAGAGTGTGTGTTCATTGAAAGGTGGGTTTGAAGGGAAAATATTCAAAGTAGAGTGTGTGTTCATTGAAAGGTGGGTTTGAAGGGGAAATATTCAAAGTAGAGTGTGTGTTCATTGAAAGGTGGGTTTGAAGAGAAATTCAAAGTAGAGTGTGTTTCATTGAAAGGTGGGTTTGAAGGGGAAATTCAAAGTAGAGTGTGTGTTCATTGAGAGGTGGGTTTGAAGAGAAATTCAAAGTAGAGTGTGTGTTCATTGAGAGGTGGGTTTGAAGAGAAATTCAAAGTAGAGTGTGTGTTCATTGAAAGGTGGGTTTGAAGAGATTCAAAGTAGAGTGTGTGTTCATTGAAAGGTGGGTTTGAAGATTGAAAGGTTCAAAGTAGAGTGTGTGTTCATTGAAAAGGTGGGTTTGAAGAAATTCAATTCAAAAGTAAGAGTGTGTGTTCATTGAAAGGTGGGTTTGAAGGGAAATTCAAAAGTAGAGTCGTGTGTTCATTGAAGGTGGGTTTGAAGGGAAAATGTTCAAAGTAGAGTGTGTGTTCATTGAAGGTGGGTTTGAAGAGAAATTCAAAGTAGAGTGTGTGTTCATTGAAGACTGGGACAGTTACACGTATACGTGGATGCACTATACGTCACACACGCAGGTCGTTGCTTTTCATTTAATTTCAAAATAGTCTGATGGCTAATAATAATCGGCACAGAGGGGTTACCATAGAGACCGATAACAATTATGGGGACTCGATAGTCCAGATGCAAAGGCGTCGGCCTCTCAACTAAAAGGTCGTGGGTTCCAGCCCCGGCAGTGGTTCAAATTTTTATCGACTAAAGCCTGTTATCAAACACACACACAAACTCTCTCTCATACACATACACATTCTTTGGACTAGAATCTGAAAACATCGATATATTCCGATTATACATAATAATACGTATCGGGCTTTTAACGGCCATCTCTCGTTTCCAGGCTGGCTTATCATGTACATACATACGATGTATTACGCTCGAGACGGCCCCATCCTCATCCACAATATATATATATATATATATATATATATATATATATATATATATATATATATATATATATATATATATATATATATATATTTATATACACACACACACACACACAGCAATCGCAATGCAATTCCATTCATCACTGCACGATCGTAAAGTTCCTTTAAGAAGAGGGACTCCTAGTCCAGGGGCAAAAGTATCGACCTCTCAACCCAAAGGTCGTGGGTTCAAGCACCGCCAACGGTTGAAACCTTGTCTCGAGGATGTTCCAGTAAAATATACACCACCCCCCTCCGCTCTCCTGGGTCCGGGTAAGTGGATCGACACCTAATCCCACCCCGGTTTTGATTTGCTTTACCCACATCCACAACTGAAGGTGACTCAAGATTTTTGAATTTCGATCGGACTGCCCTGTAAAACAGCCAAGGGATCTTTAGCGTGCACAGAGTGTTGTCTCGTACACGGGACCTCCTTTTATCGTCCGTCTCCGATGGGACAAGGTGTCGACCCACCTACCTGGGTAATTTTGCTCGAAAACCTCGAGAACATTTTTCAACCCGTTGGCGGGGCTCCAAACCCTACAGTTGGGGTCGAAAGAGGCCGACACTGGAGTCCGCTCGGTCGTCGGAAAAAAGACGATAAAAAGAGGTCCAGTGTGCACTACTGTGCACGGTAGAGATCCTTGAAGGCCACAGGGCAGTCAGGACAAAATAACTGTGTCATGGTCATAGTCTTACACTTCACACATAGTGAATGTCACATAACTGTGTCATGGTCATGGTTTTACACAATACCCTCACACATAGTGAATGTCACATAACTGTGTCATGGTCATAGTTTTACACACTTCACATAGTGAATGTCACATAACTGTGTCATGGTCATAGTCTTACACACACTTCACACATAGTGAATGTCACATAACTGTGTCATGGTCATAGTCTTACACATTACTAATACATAGTCTTACACACACTTCACACATAGTGAATGTCACATAACTGTGTCATGGTCATAGTCTTACACACACTTCACACATAATGAATGTCACATAACTGTCTTGATCATAGTCTTACACACTTCCTTTAAGGAATGTCATAACTGTGTCATGATCATAATTTACACACACTCTGCACATAAGGAATGTCAAATAACTGTGTCATGATCATTGTCTTACATATACAAAAAATGTCACATAACTGTGTCATGACTATTGTCTTACAAACACACACACACACACTTCACACACACACACAAGGACAGGCACATAACTGTTTCATGATCATTGTCACACACACACTTCACACAAGGACAGTCACACATAACATGTGTGATCATTCTCTCACACACTTCACACACAAGGAAAGTCAAATAACTGTGTCATGATCATTATCTCACACACTTCACACACAGGAAAGTCAAATAACTGTGTCATGATCATTGTCTCACACACACTTCCACACACAAGGACAGGCATATAACTGTGCCATGATCATTGTCTCACACACACTTCACACACAAGGACAGGCATATAACTGTTTCATGATCATTGACTTACACAATACTACACACAAGGAAAGTCAAATAACTGTTTCATGATCATTGTCTTACACAATATTTCACACACAAGGAAAGTCATATAACTGTTTCATGATCATTGTCTTACACAATACTTCACACACAAGGAAAGTCAAATAACTGTTTCATGACTCATTGTCTTACAGTCATAACTTCACATACAAGGACAAGTCCTTTAATCATATAATTAGCCATGATCATTGTCTCACATTCACAACACACAAGGACAGGCATATAACTGTGTCATGATCATTGTCTTACACACTTCACACACAAGGACAGTCATATAACTGTGCCATTATCATTGTCTTACATTCACATCACACACAAGGACAGGCATATAACTGTTTTATTATCATTGTCTTACACATACTTCACACACAAGGACAGTCATATAACTGTGCCATGATCATTGTCTCACATTCACATAACACACAAGGACAGGCATATCACTGTTTCATGATCATTGTCTTACACATACTTCACACATAAGGACAGTCATATAACTGTGCCATGATCATTGTCTCACATTCACATCACACACAAGGACAGGCAAATAACTGTTTCATGATCATTGTCTCACATACATCACACATAAGGACAGTCATATAACTGTGCCATGACCATTGTCTCACATTCACATCACACACAAGGACAGTCATATAACTGTGCCATGATCATTGTCTCACATTCACATCACACACAAGGACAGTCATATAACTGTGCCATGATCATTGTCTCACATTCACATCACACACAAGGACAGGCATATAACTGTTTCATATCATTGTCTTACACACACTTCACACACAAGACAGCCATATAACTGTGCCATGATCATTGTCTCACATACACTTCACACACAAGGACAATCATATAACTGTGCCATGATCATTGTCTCACATACACTTCACACACACAGGACAGTCACATAACTGTGTCATAGTCATTGTCTTACATCATTAACTGTGCCATGATCATTGTCTTACACACACTTCACACACAAGGACAGTCAAATAACTGTTTCATGATCATTGTCTTATATACCACACTTCACAGACAAGGAATGTCAAATAGCAGTGTCTTAATTATTGTCTAACACATGCTTTACACATACACGGAATGTCAACGTGTCATCATCAGTCTTGCACACACTTCACAGACAAGGAATGTAGCGTAACTGTGTCATGATCAGTCTTACACACACACAAATAATTTCACATAACTGTGTCATGATCAGTCTTACACACACACAAATAATTTCACATAACTTTGTCATGATCAGTCTTACACACACTTCACAGACAAGGAATGTTACATAACTGTGTCATGATCAGTCTTACACACACAAAAATAATTTCACATAACTGTGTCATGATCAGTCTTACACGCACTTCACAGAAAAGGAATGTCAAATAACTGTGTCATGATCAGTCTTGCACACACTTCACAGACAACGAATGTCAAATAACTGTGTCATGATCAGTCTTACACATGTATAAAAAGAATGTCACATAACCGTGTCTTGATTATTGTCTTGCACATTTTACATACAAGGAATGTCACATAACTGTGTCATGAGCATAGTCTTATTACACACTTCACAGACAAGGAATGTCCATTAACTGTGTCATGATTATTGTTTTATATACAAGGAAGGAAAGTCACATAATTGTATCATGATTATTGTCTAACAAACGCTTCACAGACAAGGAATGTCACATAACTGTGTCATGGTCAGTCTTACACATACTTCACACAAGAGGAACATCACAAAACTGAATCATGACCATTGTCTTACACATTCTTCACTCAGAATCAATGGAACCAAACTAAATCTTGATTAGTGTAGCACATACCCTTCACACAGGGCTACTGCTGTAAAACTGTATTATGGTCAGGCTCATGTACACCCTTGAGACAGAACCACTTTCGAAGCTGTATGGTCATAATCATTGTCTGATACACCCTTCACAAAACCAATACAGGGTGTCTGAGAAGTCTTCTACCAGTTTCAAAACGGTTTAATACAAAATATAAAAACGAATGAAACATGCAACATAGACTAAAAGACAGAGAAAACACCAAAGTGTTAACACATACCAGAAGACAAAGCAATGTATAACTTGAACAATCTGACTGCATTAATGTGATTCAATGTGCCTGCAATTTGGTGTGCTCAGCATTTTGATGCATCACTCAAGTTCATGCCATACTCGCTCCAGCAAGTCTTCCTTTCTTGATCGATTCAATGGCACAATTTACTGTCAGGAAAAGGAGGACTGTGAGGCCTTTCACCTTCTGTTTATGTGAGGCCTTTCTTCTGTTTATTCATCAACGATGTCCTTTGGCTTCATGTAGCCACACTAAAAGAAGTCCATGGTGGTGATGTCTGGCAAGCTAGATAGCCACACTAAAAGAAGTCCATGGTGATGATGTCTGGCAAGCTAGATAGCCACCTAATCGGTCCATATCTGCGAACTCACCTATCTGAGGTGTTAAGAAAATTTCAAACAAACAGGCTCCAGTGAGGGGGTGTTCAGTCTTGTTGAAAGATGACATTATGTTGCAGTCCTTCTAGGTGTGGGGACATACTTTAAACCACTATGGTAGACATCAGCAGTTAATGATTTCTCCAGAAAGAAAAACAGTCCCACTATGCAGACATGCATAATTTCACAAAACACATTTTGAACCATTGACGCTGTTATTCCCAATATGTAAATGCCAATTTTCTGTCACCTGGCATTAAGCGTGTTGAGTTTTCAAGAAATATGGAAGGTGGCCTTATCACTGAAGCAAACTCGTATATATATATATATACATGTATACAAGATATCAGAAAGTTCTGGTCTGCATCCAGTCTTTGCACCACACGTTAGCAAATTGGAGCTTGTTTTGGCTTGTCGGTTACTTGACATGATGGTTTCCTTTTCTTGAACTTGTTTTGAGTGCCCTTAGGCTTGTGTGCGATTTTGTTTCAATTAACCACTTCACAAATTTAGCTTTCGCAGATTTCGTTGCCATTTCATTATTTCTAGTTTTAATAAAGAAAACCGGATGTAGAAATCAATTATTGTGCGACGTAAAAACAATAAATGTGGCAATTTGAAATGTGCGGACAAGACTTCTGGGACACCATACCCATGCATCTGGACACAAACCCAAAGTTACCCAACACATCAATCACAACCCAAAACACTGTGATTGGAAGAACCAACATGTAACTAACTTTATCTTGATAATTGCCTCATACAACGCCTTTGGTACAGAACCAGAAACATTCTAAGCAAAAACAACTGTAACTACAATACAAACCAGATTTCATGAAGTAAACTGAACAAACCCATCATTTAATAGTATCTCTACATGTCAAAGAATACCAAACAATATGCAGCTATGTACTTAAGTGTGTGAGAAATACAAAATCCCAAAACAGAACTGAATAAAACTAGTAAAAAATGAATATAATGGTAAGACTAAGTACAAAGACACTTTTCTGACAAATCACTTCAAATAACATTATAGTCTTAAATGATGATGTCATTATAATGAAAAGACTGAAAGAGTACAAAACACTTTTACACAAGAAAAAAGAGATAAAAAGGGGCTTTACACTGAGCAAACAATATAAATTACAATGAACTTCAGTTCTCTAGCATGTACCCCTGATGACAAGGGAAAACGATGTTAAAGCATTTGCTGCACACATCCTATACCTCTTCATAAAAAGACGACTTAACTATACCAAGTGAATCGAAGAGTTTCTTAACAGAAACATTAATACTTTTCTGTTAAGAAACAAAAAAAAGAAGAAAATCAGGCTGGCAAAACGTTTAAGTCAATACACAAAAATTCAGTCATAATGTAAATGTTGGGACACATGTACAGTCGAAGAGGTTCAAGCTATAAGAAATGCATCATAATGCTTGTTTTTTGTTGCAACTATTCAGAAAACTATTTTTTTAAAACGTCTCAACGAAAATAAACAATCGACAAATGAAGATGTGACCAACTCCTCAAAACAAACAAAGTAAAGTCTATAGATGTAAAAAAATTAATTTGTTTAAATGTTCAAAAAATCTGATCACAACTTCATTTGTCAAGTTAAAACCTTCAGTTTTTAAGTTCTAGTTTACAAATTCCAAATAGCAATAAAACAAAAAAACTATTTTTAAACAAGAAATTATTCCACGTTCTGTTTGTAAAGAAAAAAATTATTAGTATTTTTAAAATTCCATCAAACTTTCAAGGCATTCTTCAAAGAATCCAGCGGGATGACCTACCTGCATGGCCAAAGGAGAGAAACGGAGGAGGAGTGTGATCACCCAGACCAATGATGTAATATAACCTGGGCGAGAAAACTGCTTCTGCATTATTAGCCCCAAAGCACGCTGCTTATGGAACTGGTCCACTCATTATTGCATCTCTTTGGCGACATCTACAAACGGAAAGTAACACAAACTAAGCAAACATTTCATCCGGGATCACTGAAAACATTTAATTTGACATCATCATTAAAACAGAAATCTTTAATTGACCATCGTGAATATGTACACTCCATTAATCTTTTCAAAAATAGACGGTTCAAACCATAGGAGAGGGAGGAGGGAGGGGGGGGGGTCCCTAGAAATTCGAGTATTATGGTAAACAGTGGTTTTTTTTATTGCATTTCTTGTTGGTTTTACCTTCCTCGTACATGTATATATGTTTATATCAAAGATTTGTCTCAATTGCTGCACTTATTACAAATATAATATAAGATAAGATAATCTTTCTTGATCTCAGATTTAATGCTATGGAAATATAATACTATTGTAATGACAAGTTAAAAACTAAATGCAGCACTAAAATGTCGTTTTTAAAACCTGAGGAAGATTAAGCATTTTAAATAATACGGTTTCATTAAATTCTGGTTGCTTTTTATTACAGAGATAGATTCAAATGCTCGATTTATATGATTTGTTTATAATACAACTAATGAAAAAATAAAACCAGATTAAATCACATAAAAATAATATAATATCATCATTCAGTTCCACAAAATAATTTTACAGTTAACTGTCAAATGTATACGTTAACATAACACAGTCAAAATTTTCGATTCATTTTAGAAATTACGATTTTATATAATATAATATAAAAAAACTTATCGTGATGTTAGCAAAAATGTTCAAGAAGTTGATCATAAAATAATGTCAAATAATTTTAAACAAATACACTAAATTATTATCATTTATTGGTGGGTGACAAAACAGCTTTACAGGATTACTTTTGAAACTGAAAATCAAAGAAAAGTGATTTACGAAAGGAGGGTCTCGTACAGCAATCGACAGTGACCTGACTTTGTAGCTGGAGGTCAGTGATTCTAGAGCTGGTCAATCATTGTGTTTTTCATGACTTTGAAATCTCAGGAAAATAGCTACCTCTGTGTTTCGAAACTTGACTAAAGTGCATAAATGAGTATATGGCCATAGACAGAAGTTGATGTGAAGTTCCCAAGGAGATATAATGCAAGTCTGTGATCAATATTCAAATGTGGGCCTTATTTGCAAAGATTCACATAAATTTAGATTTTTACACTTAAACCCTCGTTCTACACCATTCTCGCACAACATCTTTTCCGTCCAAATCTGACACTATGCAAAAACAATGAAATAACTTCATATATATATATTGCCATCCACTTAATGATTTGGCATTAACGTTCCTTCATAACTATTATAAAATACAACTCAGTATACTGCCATCCCCTTTCCCGAAGTAATGCAAGCGGGTAGAAGTAGAATTTACTTTGGCTTGGTCACAGATCACAAAGTCAATCACACACATAAAAGTATCACTATCATGCTGCTTAGTACAATATATGTACTCTTACACTTATTATAGAAATGATATTGACACAAGGCTTCTTCTTTATGAGAAGTTTGGAGACTGTCGTCTACTGCTTAGGTCAGCCGAATGAAGAGTAGTATCGGCATAGGCCTAGATCACGTCATCCTAACAATAGATTGGTGGGGTAGGCATGGCCATGATTGGGTTCAGTCGAGTGGTGAGAGTTAGGCTTCACATCAGTGTTATAAACCTAGGCTAATCCCTTTGAGCTAGGGGTGTTTCTGTCAATGCTCTTTTCTAGACCACATAAGAGACCAGGCGATCCTACTAATATTATTGTATTTTATTCACATGCAGTAGACCTATGGCTACATTGTCTTCTTGTTATTGTTATTGTTCGTGATCATTTTTACTCTTTCTACGTGATTTGTCAAATATTGATTTTCTGCCTAATTGTAACACTGAAAAAGGCTGTTTTCTTACGCCATTTTACCACATGCACAACAATTGACAGTATAACAAGGTTTGAGTGTATTTATTGTCAATCTTCTCATTTGGGCTTGAGATTGCCAATGATTAATGTAGACCTATATCTATTGCCACTATTCTTATACATTCGGGCCGGCCATTGTCAATTCACTGTTCATTGTACACGTGTGAGCTAAAGATTGACAACATTCATGCCTAAAAGGGTGTCATCAATGTCTACAATATAATAGAGTCTGAGACAGTCCATCTTAGCATCCATGTGGGCCTATCGTCAATGTTCACATGTACCTAGACCTGTTTTCAATGTTCGCATACACATTTACGCCTATAGTCAATGTTCACATCCCAAACCTATTTTCACTGTTCGCCTATAGTCAATGTTTACATACATAGATCTATTTTCAATATTTGTGGATACGTTTAAGCCTTAGTCAATGTTCACAAATAAACATATTTTCAATGTTCGCATACATAAGTACATGATAATACATGGGTATTGAAACACCATAAAACCTTGAGAGGCTCTCAACTTCTTTTATTGACCATGTTTCAACTGCCCTAGCTCCTTTTTACTCATGTCGGGATGGTACCTTTTGATAACAGCTGCGCTGTATATGGCACATGATATTTTCCGGGCGATCTAAAGCAATTCGTCAATAGACTTTTCTTTTGGGAATAGGGTTGGTTCCTTGCGACAATTAAAATGAGTACCAACATGCAATACTTTAGAAGACAAAATATCTGGACTGTACATAGTACAACAACTATGTTGAAAGAGAGGCTGGTATCGGTTCTAAAACATTTGATTGCTTGTTCAAAACGAGCGACCTCGAATTAAGTCAAGATACATGCAGAATTTGATATTTTGCAATATAATAAAAAAAGCCATGAATAATTTCCATTTGAACGCATTGCCTGATCATAAATTAAAGTGTAAATGGTGTGTAGTGGCTTTCTTTCTCTGTCTGTTTCTCTCCCTCCCTCTCGCTCTGTTTGCCTGTCTCTGTCTGTCTCCCTCTCTATTTCTATCTCATTCTCTCCTATATACTGATGTAGGTCTATTGTCAGATGAAAACAATATACATCTATCCTCAAAGTTAACTTGTGGGCAATAGTTCGCCATTGTTCACATGTGGCACATATATGTATATATATATGTAAGTCTGCTGTGAATTCCCATGCACATGTGAGCCTATTGTCAATGTTACATTTATAAAATACTGAAACTATTAATGTTAACACATGATGCTATTATTTATTGTCAATGTTAACATACATATTGATGTGTGTATGCCTACCAATTTTCACATGTAAGCCCGAAACTTGTTCTCAATTATCACATGTGACACTTGCTAATGCTCACCTGTAGGCCAATTGTCAGCGGTGACATGTGGACCCTTGTTAATGTTCACTTGCAGGCCAAGTGTCAATGTTTGCACGTGGATCATTGCTAACTTTCAATTACAGGCCATTCGTTACTGGTCACATGTGGACTATTGCTAATGTTCACTTGCAGGCCAATTGTCAATTATCACACATGGACTATTGCTAATGTTCACTTGCCGGCCAATTGTCAATGTTCACATGTGGACCACATTGCCAACGTTCACTTACAGGCCAATTGTCAGTGTTGACATGTGGACCATTGCTAATATTCACTTACAGGCCAATTCTCAGTGTTGACATGTGGACCATTGCTAATACTCACTTGCAGGCCAGTTGTCAGTGTTGACATGTGGACCATTGCTAATATTCACTTGCAGGCCAATTGTCAGTGTTGACATGTGGACCATTGCTAATACTCACTTGCAGGCCAGTTGTCAGTGTTGACATGTGGACCATTGCTAATATTCACTTGCAGGCCAATTGTCAGTGTTGACATGTGGACCATTGCTAATGTTCACTTGCAGGCCAGTTGTCAGTGTTGACATGTGGACCATTACTAATGTTCATTTGAAGGCCAGTTGTCAGTGTTGACATGTGGACCATTACTAATGTTCATTTGAAGGCCAGTTGTCAGTGTTGACATGTGGACCATGTGGATACAATAGTGTCCCATTTTCGCAATTGGGTCTGATATCGACAATGTTCACATGTATAAGCCTAATGACAATATTCACTTTATATAGGAATCTATTGTCACTGTTCATGTGGGCCTGAGATTGGCAATGTTCACATCTAGGCCAAGACCATTTGGTAACGTCCACATGAAATATAATTTCATATATGTGCGTCTGTACACTGATCGCACGTAATAGATGTGGAGCTCTTTCCAATATTTTCAAAACAGGATCAAGCTTTTTAAAACAAATTATAATGCTAAATACAATCTTATTAAGATGGCTAAGACCCAGTATTCTGGTAACTCTGTGCTTCTTCCCTCTATTTAACAAGATACCCATTTACATTTTTTGCATAAAAACAGGGGAGGAGCTGAACACCATTCACATCCTGAAATAACTGTTTGTTTCGGCTTTCAACTCAGGGTTCAAGAGCTCTCCTATTTACAAGCTAATTAAATTTAACTAAATCTAGATCTATGTAAGGACACGGGGGGTGGGGCTCCGCTTTTAGTATAATGAGTAACTGTCAAAATATAGTCATCCTATTACTGAAAAGTGTAGCGTCCTTGGTTGCCATGGAAACGGCCGCCATCTTGGATTTTGACCCAATTTTCAAAATCTATCTCCTTATTTAGCTTTGAATTACTCAAAACCTGTGCAGATCATATTTTCCATTCAATATATTATATATCTAAAGAGTGATGTCAAGTTTATTATTATTAATTTTTTTTTAGAAAATAATAAATCATGTAGGCCTAGATGTAAAGGAGATCTAGATATATCTAGATCTAGTCTAGATACAAAAATGACATTTTTATTACCAAAAATAAATAATTTTCTCAAAATTTTTACAAGATAGATCTAGATTTCTATATAAAACAAAAAAAACCCAGATAGATCTTTGACAAGAGAAACCTGTGTGTGTACCAAATATAATACAAATCGGTTTGTAAATGATGCAGGAAAATATAAGTAAAGAAATGAAAATAAAATAATATTTATAAGCAAATGCTTCAGACGGGTTGCCCTTCTTGTAGCAGCCCCCTACTCTTCGACAGTCCCTGGCATTGTTAATAATGTAAAGAGGATTGTAAATTTAGGTTTAGATGTGCATTGCTGTGAAAACAGATGGCAAACGACCATTTTTTTTGTTTTTCTCCTCTATTCCTATACTTGTGCACGTGTTTATATGCAACACGTGCCTTCAAATTCTTATGCCAGCCAATGCTGGGCAGAATCGTCAGAAAGCCAAACACTACAACTGGTGTTGCCACATTGGCGATTAGCTGCCACTAGAGGGGTTTTCAGTGCCTTCTCAGTTAGTGTTAGGGTAATTTATGTAAAAATTTTGACTGTTTTTATCTACCTACTCGCCTACAAAATATTTTGTAACACAAAATATAGATCTAAATCTGTATGTCCTATATATAACATTTTTCTGCCATAAACTTTTAGATAAATGATTGTTCTACCCGAATATGCAAAGAACAGAAAGCCGAACATTTTGGTCCCAAACTCGCCACCCCCCTTAATCCTAAATATTATTTATTACTATATTACATGGAGAGTGTGGCACAGACTATACCTCATATAATATTTTAACTTTCAGTTAGGCCTATCCCTCGGTTCATCGATCTAGTATAGAACTAGTTTTGATTGAGATCTAATCTAGGTAGATTAGGCCTAGCCTTACATAGATCTAGAATCTAGTAGAAGGATTTATAGACTGTATCCTACACAAGTGCAGGTTCACAGACTGTACATCATTTATTCCCCTGCAGGTCATTTAAATTTCTATTTCATTTAAAGTCCTTCTCCACTCCCTTAGGAGCATACAGTACAGCAGACTGCTAGGCGCTTCATACTAACACAAGATTTTTCTCTATTTTGACTTCTATGGGTACTAATTCACACCCAAGTCATAGAGCAAAGTGAGGTAGATCTAGATTTTAGAAATACTTTTCCAATGGGTAAGGGTATAATGCCGTGAGAACACCACCCGGGCAAGCGAAAAATAAAACATAACACTGAATTACACACACATATGATACTGAGTGCGTCTTGAACTCAAAACCCCTGAAAATGACTAACTGATAAAACCCAGCTAAAGAACCACTGATCTAGATTTAGACCCTGTCATTATTTCAAACATCCAGCCCTGACACATAGAGCCAGCCCTAGCCCCCCCCCCCCCCCCCGTCAGGCATCTCAGGTGATAAATGTAAAAATAATGGCAGGGTCCCAACTAAGGCATGGAACTCCTCCCTAAACATGCCTAGAGATTGATCTAGATCTAGAGCAAATCTAGATTCTATCTTAGAGATCTAATCTACATCTAGAATCTACATCTAGTCTAGCTCTAGTCTGGATTTAGATGATCTCTATCTTGTATGATATAATCTGGGTTAGAATCTAAATCTATCTCTTAAGTTAGCCTGCAGCAATCAAGATTTGCTCTAGATTCTTGAATCTAAAGTAGCTCTAGGACTAGATTAGATCTAGAATAGATTCTACATCTAGTCTAGATCTAACATAATCTAGATCTTGTAAATCTAGATCTCTAAATTAAAATAGAACTCGAGAGTCTCATGTAAAAAAAAAAACATCATCCTGATAATGATAACAATAATATTATGCTAAATATCTAGAATAGCTCTTGGCTCAAGATGACCTCTTGTTATAACAAGAATATAAAAGAAACATGAAGCAGATCTAATCTAAATTTCTTACTTTAACTCGTTGAACTCAAATAATCTAGATCTAGATCTATCTAGGCTCAAGATTTCCAATTCCAAATCCAGTTTAGATCTAAATCTAGATCTCTACATAACCCATCAATAAGAAAAGGTTTGAAAAGATTTAGATCTTTCCTACTTTATGTCATGGACTGATTTCCCGGCAGCACTAAATTGTAGGTCATATAAAAAATGGCGTAGTGCCGTATGACCAGCAGGAATGGCAATGGGAGACTTCTAAACAATATTTCCCTCCCTAACCTACTTCTGGGCACTTCCAACCACAGTTAAAAAAGGAGGGACTAAAACGAAGCGAGTGCCCCACTTTAACGTACATTCTCAAAGAGTTGGAAATGAAAAGGATCATTTGCTTAAAAGACTGAATGTTAAGTGGAACATCAAAATTAAGAGCTTACAAAAAACAAAAAAAAAGAAACCACTGCTGAGATCTACATACCACACTGTTAAGGGATTCTCCATTTCGGACAAGCCACACACACAAAACAAAAAAAAAAGCAAAACGGCCAAGAATCCCAGAAGCAAGAGAGGGTATAATCCACTTGAAATACACGAAAATGGGAAATCAACAATGCACAAATCCAAGCATAATATGATGTGAATAAGTTGTAAACATATGCCTGTCGTAAGAAGCTTTCCACAAGCAAGGATTCCACGAAGGTAAACAATGCAACAACTGCAATGTCAAGTCGCCTTCAACAGCACTGTCATGAATGTGTTGTCATTACGTTGGGCTTCATTAACCCTGTGCCCGTATATGGATATTTGACGTCACGAACTGAATACAGCGCCATCTGGATGCAAAAGAATATAGGTCAGTCAGTTGCTCGAGCTGCCTGAGCGAGTGGTATTTCAAGGTTGTTATTTTTTCTTTTAATTTTCCTTTCTGATTTTGTGTGCGTATGTTTACAAGATGCAGCGTAGACCAAGTTTCAATAGCGTGTTTAAGAATACTCATCGAGCAAACATCTTGTTTGATTGTTTCATAGGCTATGGAAATCCCTGCGATATCAGTTAATAATTCTATTGATTTTGTGTTTTTTTAGTTTCGCAGTTTATCTGAATGTCTTCAAGCCGTCCTTCCCA
>JAXRKP010002523.1:7500-20000 GCA_037039925.1 Doris montereyensis | reverse complement strand
TGATATAGGTACATATACGATACGAGTGACGTGGTAAAGGTAGAGATATCATATGAGCGACGTGATATAGGTACATATACGATACGAGTGACGTGAGATAGGTACATATACGATACCAGTGTGACGTGATATAAGTACATATACGATACGAGTGACGTGATATAGGTAGACATACGATGCGAATGACGTTATAGGTGCATATACGATACGAGTGACGTGATATAGGTACATATACGATACGACGGACGTGCTATAGGTACATATACGATACGAGTGACGTGTTATAGGTAGAGATACCATATGAGCCACGTGATATAGGTACATATACGCTACGAGTGACGTCATATAGGTACATATACGATACCAGTGACGTCATATAAGTACATATACGATACGAGTGACGTGGGATATAGGTACATATACGGCACCAGTGACGTGATATAGGTACATATACGATACGACGGACGTGTTATAGGTACATATACGATACGAGTGACGTGTTATAGGTAGAGATACCATGAATGACGTGATATAAGTACATATACGATACGAGTGACGTGATATAAGTAGAGATACCATATGGGTGACGTTATAGAGGTAGATATACCATATGAGTGACGTGTTATAGGTAGAGATATCATATGAGTGACGTGAAATAGGTAGAGATACCATGTGAGTGACGTGACATAGGTAGAGATACCATATGAGACGTGATATAGGTAGATATACCATATGAGTGACGGGATGTAGACAGAGATACCATAGGAGTGACATGATGTAGGTAGATATACCATAGGAGTGACATGATGTAAGTAGATATACAATATGAGTGACGTGATATAGGTAGAGATACCATAGGAGTGACATGGATGTAGACATAGATACCATAGAGTGACATGATGTAGGTAGATATACAATATGAGTGACGTGATGTAGGTAAAGATACAATATGAGTGATGTGATGTAGGTAAAGATACAATATGAGTCACGTGATGTAGGTAGATATACAATATGAGTGATGTGATGTGATGTAGGTAGATATACAATAGAGTGACGTGCTGTAGGTAGATATACAATATGAGTGACGTGATGTAGGTAGATATACAATATGAGTGACGTGATGTAGGTAGATATACCATGGGAGTGACATGATGTAGGTAGATATGCAATATGAGTGACATGATGTAGGTAGATATACAATATGAGTGACGTGATGTAGGTAGATATACAATATGAGTGACATGATGTAGGTAGATATACAATATGAGTGACGTGATGTAGGTAGATATACCATAGGAGTGACATGATGTAGGTAGATATACAATATGAGTGACATGATGTAGGTAGATATACAATAGAGTGACGTGATGTAGGTAGATATACAATATGAGTGACATGATGTAGGTAGATATACAATATGAGTGACGTGATGTAGGTAGATATACCATAGGAGTGACATGATGTAGACAGAGATACCATAGGAGTGACATGATGTAGACAGAGATACCATAGGAGTGACATGATGTTGACAGAGATACCATAGGAGTGACATGATGTAGACAGAGATACCATAGGAGTGACATGATGTAGACAGAGATACCATAGGAGTGACATGATGTAGGTAGATATACCATAGGAGTGACATGATGTAGGTAGATATACAATATGAGTGATGTGATGTAGGTAGATATACAATAGGAGTGACATGATGTAGGTAGATATACAATATGAGTGACATGATGTAGGTAGATATACAATAGGAGTGACATGATGTAGGTAGATATACAATATGAGTGACATGATGTAGGTAGATATACAATATGAGTGACGTGATGTAGGTAGATATACAATAGGAGTGACATGATGTAGGTAGATATACAATAGGAGTGACATGATGTAGGTAGATATACAATATGAGTTACATGATGTAGGTAGATATACCATAGGAGTGACATGATGTAGGTAGATATACAATAGGAGTGACGTGATGTAGGTAGATATACAATATGAGTGACGTGATGTAGGTAGATATACAATATGAGTGACGTGATGTAGGTAGATATACCATAGGAGTGACATGATGTAGGTAGATATACAATATGAGTGACGTGATGTAGGTAGATATACCATAGGAGTGACATAATGTAGGTAGATATACCATAGGAGTGACATGATGTAGGTAGATATACAATATGAGTGACGTGATGTAGGTAGATATACCATGGGAGTGACGTGATGTAGATAGAGATGTCATAGGAGTGACTTGATTTAGATAGAGATGTCATAGGAGTGACTTAATTTAGATAGAGATGTCATAGGAGTGACTTGATTCAGATATATATGTCACAGGAGTGACTTGATTTAGATAGATATGTCATAGGAGTGACTTGATATAGATATATATGTCATAGGAGTGATTTGATTTAGATAGAGATACCATAGAAGTGACTTGATTTAGATAGAGATACCATAGGAGTGACTTGATGTAGATAGAGATGTCATAGGAGTGACTTGATGTAAATAGAGATGTCATAGGAGTGACGTGATTTAGATAGATATGTCACAGGAGTGACTTGATTTAGATAGAGATGTCATAGGAGTGACCTGATTTAGATAAAGATGTCATAGGAGTGACTTGATTTAGATAAAGATGTCATAGGAAGGACGGATTATATGAAGTACAGTTTAGATTGAGACATACATGAATGCCGCCATTTAGGTAGAGACATTAAAGGAATGACACCAATGAGGTATAGGTGTTATAGAAATGACACCATTTAGGTAGAGACATTAAAGGCATGACACCAATGAGGTAGATGTGTTATAGGAATGACACCATTTAGATAGATGTGTTATGGGAATCACACCATTTAGATAGATGTGTTATAGGAATTGACACCATTAAAGTAGAGTTGTTATAGGAATGACACCATTTAGATAGAGGTGTTATATGAAGGACACCATTGAGGTAGAGACATTATAGGAATGACATCATTGAGGTAGAGGCATGATAGGAATGACACCATTGAGGTAGAGACATTATAGGAATGACATCATTAAGGTAGATTTGTTATAAGAATAACACCATTTAAATGGAAGAGCTATAAAAATGACACCATAAAGGTAGAGGTGTTATAGGAATGACACCATTAAGGTTGAGGTGTTATAGGAGTGACACCATTAAGGTAAAAATGTTATAAGAATGACAGCATTCAGGTAGATGTGTTATAGAAATGACACCATTAAGGTAGAGGTGTTATAACAATGAGACCATTAAGGTAGAGGTGTTATAGGAGTGACACCATTAAGGTAAAAATGTTATAAGAATGACACCATTAAGGTAAAAGTGTTATAGAAATGGCACAATTAAGCTAGAGGTGTTATAGGAATGACACCATAAAGGTAGAGATGTTATAGGAATGACATCATTAAGGTAAAAGTGTTATAGGAATGACACCATTAAGGTAGAGGTGTTATACGAATGAGACCATTACGGTAAAGGTGCTATAGGAATGACACCATTAAGGTAGATGTGTTATATGAATAATACGATTAAAGTAGAGGTGTTATAGAAATGAGACCATTAAGGTAGAGCTGTTAAAACAATGACATGATTAAGGTAAAGGTGGTATAGGAATGATACCATTTAGATAGAGATGTTAGAGGAATGACACCATTTAGATAGAGATGTTATAGGAATGACACCATTTAGATAGAGATGTTAGAGGAATGACACCATTTAGATAGAGATGTTAGAGGAATGACACCATTTAGATAGAGATGTTATAGGAACGACAGCATTTAGATAGAGATGTTATAGGAATGACAGCATTTAGATAGAGATGTTATAGAATGACATCATTTAGATAGAGATGTTATAGGAATGACAGCATTTAGATAGAGATGTTAGAAGAATGACACCAATTAGATATAGATGTTATAGAAATGACACCATATAGATAGAGATGTTATAGGAATGACAGCATTTAGATAGAGATGTTAGAGGAATGACACCATTTAGATAGAGATGTTAGAGGAAGGACACCATTTAGGTAGAAGTGTTATATGAATGACACCATTTAGATATAGTTGTTAGAGGAATGACACCATTTAAATACAGATGTTAGAGGAATGACACCATTTAGATAGAGATGTTATAGGAATGACAATCATTTAGAAAGAGATGCTATAGGAATGACAGCATTTAGATAGATATGTTATAGGAATGACAGCATTTACATAGAGGTGTTATAGGAACGACACCATTTAGATAGAGATGTTAGAGGAAGGACACCATTTAGGTAGAAGTGTTATAGGAATGACACCATTTAGATATAGTTGTTAGAGGAATGACACCATTTAAATACAGATGTTAGAGGAATGACACCATTTAGATAGAGATATTAGAGGAATGACACCATT
The DNA here is from genome assembly GCA_037039925.1 of Doris montereyensis. NCBI lineage: Eukaryota > Metazoa > Mollusca > Gastropoda > Nudibranchia > Dorididae > Doris > Doris montereyensis. The sequence goes on along the minus strand of JAXRKP010002523.1, from coordinate 15,578 downwards.
TAGATATAGATTTTATAGGAATGACACCATTTAGATATAGATTTTATAGGAATGACATCATTTAGATATAGATGTTATAGGAATGACACCATTTAGATATAGATTTTATAGGAATGACACCATTTAGATATAAATGTTATAGGAATGACACCCTTAAGGTAGAGGTGTTATAGCAATGAAGCCATTAAGGTAGAGGGGTTATAGGAATGACAACATTTACATCGAGGTGTTATACGAATGACACCATTAAGGTAGAGGAGTTCTAGGAATGACACCATTAAGGTAGAGTTGTTATACGAATGACACCATTACGGCAAAGGTGCTACAGGAATGACACCATTAAGGTAGATGTGTTATAGGAATAATACGATTAAGGTAGAGATGTTATAGGAATGATACTATTTAGATACAGATGTTAGACGAATGATCCCATTTAAATACAGATGTTAGAGGAATGACACCATTTAGATATAGATGTTATAGGAATGACACCATTAAGGTAGAGCTGTTATAGCAATGACATGATTAAGGTAAAGGTGGTATGGGAATGACACCATTTAGATAGAGATGTTATAGGAGTGACACCATTTAGATAGAGATGTTATAAGAATGACACCATTAAGGTTGAAGTGTTATAGGACTGACACCATTTAGATAGAGATGTTAGAGGAATGCCACCATTTAAATACAGATGTTAGAGGAATGACACCATTTAGATAGAGATGTTAGAGGAATGACACCATTTAGATAGAGATTTTAGAGGAATGACACCATTCAGATACACATGTTAGAGGAATGACACCATTTAGGTATAAGTGTTATAGGAATGACAACACTAAGGTAGAAGTGTTATAGAGATGTTAGAGGAATGACATCATTTAGATAGAGATGTTAGAGGAAGGACACCATTTAGGTAGAAGTGTTATAGGAATGACACCATTTAGATATAGTTGTTAGAGGAATGACACCATTTAAATACAGATGTTAGAGGAACGACACTATTTGGATAGAGATGTTAGAGGAATGACACTATTTGGATAGAGATGTTAGAGGAACGACACTATTTGGATACAGATGTTAAGAATGACATCATTTAGATAGAGATGTTAGAGGAATGAGACTATTTGGATAGAGATGTTAGAGGAACGAGACTATTTGGATACAGATGTTAGAAGAATGACATCATTTAGATAGAGATGTTAGAGGAATGACACTATTTGGATAGAGATGTTAGAGAACGACACTATTTGGATACAGATGTTAGAAGAATGACACCATTTAGATAGAGATGTTAGAGGAATGACACCATTAAGGTAGAAGTATTATAAGAAGGACACCATTTAGATAGAAGTGTTATAGGAAGGACACCATTAAGGTATAGTTGTTATAGGAATGACACCATTAAGGTATAGGTGTTATAGGAATGACACCATTAAGGTATAGGGTTATAGGAATGACACCATTACAGTATAGGTGTTATAAGAATGACACCATTAAGGTTTAGGGTTATAGGAATGACACCATTAAGGTATAGGTGTTATAGAAATGACACTCATTAAGATATAGGTGTTATAGGAATGACACCATTAAGGTATAGTTGTTATAGGAATGACACCATTAAGGTAGATGTATTATAGAATGACACCATGAAGGTATAGGTGTTATAGGAATGACACCATTAAGGTATAGTTGTTATAGGAATGACACCATTAAGGTAGATGTATTATAGGAATGACACCATTAAAGTATAGGTTTTATAGGAATGCCACCATATAGATGAAGGTGTTATAGGACTGACATCATATAGGTAGAAGTGTTATAGGAATGCCACCATATAGATAAAGGTGTTATAGGACTGACATCATATAGGTAGAAGTGTTATAGGACTGACATCATATAGGTAGAAGTGTTATAGGAATGACACCATTTAGATAGAGGTGTTATATGTGTATTTGTGATTCGTGTTGGGTTAAAAAGAAGTAAAGATATTTCATAACAAGAAACCTTGGATGACTAAAAGACTTAAATCAATATTATCAATGAGAAAAAATAGCTCACATGAGGGTTGACACTACAAACATATATGAATGACAACAAACACTGAAACATGCTATTAGAGAAGAAAAAAGAGAAAAAATAAAGAGAAACTTGAACACAATAATTATTAAGAATTGCAATCCTGCAGGCACCGGAAATAGAAAAATTGGCGGCTTTGTAAGGAAATAAAAACCGCGATCAAACAGCGTAAATTTCTATGCTAAATGCGTTAAACAATTATTCTTTTCGATTCGATGTCTGGACCAAACAAAACATCCAATGCTCAAAATGAAAGGAAATAGACAAAGCCGCATACAATTACAAAGAAATAAATAAGGATGAGGTAAAACTCATATTTAAACATTTACAAAGAAATAAATGAAGATGAAATTAGAAACTCAGATTTAAGCATTTACAAAGAAATAAATAAACATGAGGTAAAAACTCATATTTAAGCATTTACAAAGAAATAAATGAAAATGAGGTAAAACTCAAATACTTAAAATGAAAATGAGGTAAAACTCGTATTTACAAAAATACTTAAATGAAAATGAGGTAAAACTCGTATTTAAGCATTTACAAATAATTAAAGATGAGGTAAAACTCATATTTAAACATTTACAAATACTTAAATGAAAATGAGGTAAAACTCATGTATTTAAATTATTTCATAAAACATAATTAAAGATGAGGTAAAACTCATATTTAAACATTTACAAATAAATAAAGATGAGGCAAAAATAAAACTCATAAATCTAAGCATTTACAAATAAATAAGGATGAGATAAAACTCACATTTAAACATTCACAAATAAATAAATGAAGATGAGGTAAAACTCATATTTAAACATTTACAAATAAATAAATGAAGATGACATAAAACTCATATTTAAACATTTACAAATAAATGAAGATGAGGTAAAACTCATATTTAAACATTTATAAATAAATAAAGATGAGGTAAAACTCATAATTAAACATTTACAAATAAATAAAAATGAGGTAAAATTCATATTTAAGTATTTACAAATAAATAAAGATGAGGTAAAACTCATATTTAAACATTTACAAATAAATAAAGATGAGGTAAAACTCATATTTAAACATTTACAAATAAATGAAGATGAGGTAAAACTCATATTTAAACATTTATAAATAAATGAAGATGAGGTAAAACTCATATTTAAACATTTATAAATAAATAAAGATGAGGTAAAACTCATAATTAAACATTTACAAATAAATAAAAATGAGGTAAAATTCATATTTAAGCATTTACAAATAAATAAAGATGAGGTAAAACTCATATTTAAACATTTACAAATAAATAAAGATGAGGTAAAACTCATATTTAAACATTTACAAATATATAAATGAAGATGAGGTAAAACTCATATTTAAACATTTACAAATAAATAAAGATGATGAGGTAAAACTCATAATTAAACATTTACAAATAAATAAAGATGAGGGATAAAACTCATAATTAAACATTTACAAAATAAATAAAGCGCCAGGTCCCGACATCATGTGGATAAATGGAAATTTTCTTAACGAATATAGTTGGTGGTGATATCGAGAATAATTGGGGTAGGAATTTTCACAAAACTCGTTCAAATGTCTATACAAGGCAATAAAATTTTCCGACCATTTTGAGAAAAATCTACTTTTATCATCATCATCATGTGTGCTTGCGCTATTCAGCACGTTGCCGACCATCCCCTCTCCATGTTGTTCTGTCTTCAACGCTTCTTGTAAAATCCGAGTTGGTGGTGATATCGGACGTGTTTTGTCTTTAAAACGCCGTTACGTATGGTGATTGTCTGCCATGAGTTCTTGTATTTTCTATGAATCCAAATTTTGTTTTTTTAATCCCTTTGTCTCCACACATGGCCAAAAACTCTCATTTGCCTTGTCTTGATGTTCTTCATAAGTTCTCTTTCTTTTTCTAATTTCAGGTAGGGAACTTCCATGTTTGTTACTTTCAATATTCTTCTATCTATCACATTTTTAATGCTTCTAAACGTTTGCGACATTGTGCATCTAAAGTCCACTTTCGCATGTATCCAGATTGTATTTTCAGCTACTTTCTGTTTCATTTTGTTTTGAATGTGGTGGCCAAACAAAACAAAATTTTTAATATTGTGAATGTTTCTTTTGCTATTGCTATCCTTTGCCTTATTTCGACTAGAACTTTGCAGTTGTTTGTTATGATTGCGTCCAAGGTATTTAAACTTTGTTACTTGTTTAATAGTGTCTCCTCTAGTTTTTAAATTCAAGGGCAAATCATCTTGTTTACAATCTACCATGCATTCTGTCTTTTTCACGTTCAGTAACAATCCTTTTGTCTCACTAAATTCTACTAATTTGTCTAATACTTGTTGGACATCATATGGCGCTTGTGCATGCCATTAACACGGCATTATTATGCATATCTTATGTTGGTCAGGTTAACGCCACCAATGCTTATACCTCGCATTAAGTTTTCAATTTCACGGAAGACGATTTCGCTTTTACATAAGTTGAAGAGGTCTAATGAGAGAACACAGCCTTGTCTCACTCCTATCTTCGTGTAAAAAAATATTATGTTCGTTATTCACTTCGACGTATTATTTTTGTGCCATACAGGTTTCTTACCAGTATTATTAGGTTTTTATTATTATTTCTATTATTATTATTATTATTAATATTTTGAAGATTATTATTATGTATTATTATTATTATTAGTCGAAGGTTTTATTAGTTATTATTATGAAGCAATTATTATTTTTTCTGTTTTTAATTGACCTTTGCATAATCATTTTTATTATTATTATTATTATTATTTGTCATTAACAAATCCAAACCGTTCTTTGCCTATTTTCAGTGTTATTTTATTTCGCATTCTTTTCATTATTAATATTAGTTATTTGTTGCCTAACTCATGATACTAAAGATTCGATGTTGATCGCAATCTATTGCTCCTGGCTTTTTTGGAGAGTGATAAACGCAGACTTTCTAAGCTCGTTTGGTAAAACTCCATTCTAATAGATGACATTGAATATCTTGACTAGAATATCTACCCTGCTGTCTCCTAGGGCATCTATCATTTAGATAGAAATATTATCTATTACCGCTTTTCCTTTTTTCATGTCTGTACCAACAGCTGTTATTATTTCTATTAATATTTTTTAAATTTTGTTTCTGTATCTAATTTATTAGGTTGCTATCTCTTTTATCACCTGAAGACAGATTTTCTATATATTCAGCACAGCGTTGTAAAATATCTTGGGTGCTCATTGTGATAAATTCCCCAGTCTCTTGCACATTTTCCTCGTAAAGAGTTTCTTTTCCTCATTAAATGTTTAATCGCTCAAAATACTTTTGCGTTTTTATCCTTTTATCTTTCAATGTGTTGGCATTCCATGTCTATGTAGTTGTTCTTTGGCATTGATACACTTTTTCTTTATGTGTTTGTCTGCTTGATTGTATTCAATACTATTGTTTTCCAACTTGCTTCGTCTATCCATCATTTCTAATATTTCCTGTGTCATCCATTTGCTTTTTGTTCCATGTTTTTTAATGAGAACAATATCCTGGATTGGCCTTGTTAGTCAAATATTTTTCTATATTTTCTGTTACTCTGATATTTTCGTATCGTTGTTTCACCTCTTTATATCATTGTTCTCACATAATTCCATCGTCTTTTCTCAAAGAGTTCAATTTGCATCTTTGGTTGTGTCTTGCTTTTTGTTTAGGCGTTTTAGTTTTAGGAAGCCAGAATGCATTTCATGGCCGATAATCACTATTTATACCAGCTCTGGGAAGCTTTCGCTGTTTTTAACAATTTTCAAGCGTTGTGGAACCATCTAAACAGTCAATTTGATATTTATATATGTCTCCGGGGCTTTGCCATGTCCGAAGACTCCTTCTATATGGTTTGTGAAACACGTATTTGTTATCATCTGGGAAGCTTTTTAATCCAACAGTCTTTTCTTTCGTTTTGCGTCCTAAACCATATCCAAGACGATGTTTTATCAATTTTTCACTACCTACTTTTACGTTAAAGTCGCCCATTATGACAGTGATTTCTTGTGATTTGCTTTGTCTTTAGGCCCTCTCTAAGTTCTCGTAGAATAGTTATATATCAGTTTGTCGCTTTCTGCTGTAGGACCATATGCTTGAATCACATTAAAATCAGAGGTTGTCCTTTTTAGTTTCCTTAATAAAATTATATCGGAAATTTCCCAAAACCCACAATAGATCTGCTTGTCTGGTTGTCAAACAATATTCCCACTCCTCTTTAGTGTTTCACTCCTCCTGAGTGAGTTTATATGTCCATCAATCTCAACTCTTCCTACACCTGTCCAAGACAGTTTCTATAACATCTCGTATTTGTATTTTTAAATTTATTCATTTCTTGTATCAGATTTTCGAGTTTTCCTAGTTGGTATAATGTACGAACATTCCATGTGGCTATAGTGAGACTTTCTTTTGTGACGTAGCAGTTTTGTGCTACATGTATCGTGAGATTGAATTGACGTGTATTTGTTTTGAAAGTGAATGGTGTCCTGGGAAGGATTAGAATAGACACTAGTTTTCCGTTGCTTCCTGTCCAATGAAAATGATTTCTGACCTATTGAGATGACATCTATCCCAATGAAATGTTTTTCGGACCTGTTGCCTTAACATCTATCCCAATTAAATGATTTCTGACCCGTTGTCTTGACATCTATCCCAATGAAATGATTTCTGACCTGTTGCCTTTTATCTATCCCAAATGAAATGATTTCTGACCTGTTTGCCTTGATATTTATCCCAATAAAATGATTTCTGACCTGTTTGCCTTGACATCTATGCAATGAAATGATTTCTGACCTGTTGCCTTGATATCCATCCAATGAAATGATTTCTGACCTATTGCCTTGACATCTATCCCAATGAAATGTTTTCTGACCTATTGCCTTGATATTTATCCCAATTAAATGATTTCTGACCCGTTGTCTTGACATCTATCCCAGATGACAAATGAAATGATTTCAAACCTAATAATGATTTCTGACCTGTTGCTGACATCTATCCCAATTAAATGATTTCTGACCTGTTTGCCTTGATATTTATCCCAAATAATATGATTTTTATTAAAAAATAACTATTGATAAATTTTGTTAAAAACAAAAAAGAAAGTTCATCATGTTATCAAAACATCAAGCAAAAAAATTGTCAACACAAAATTAAAAAGTGCCTCATGCATGCATGAAAAAGAAGCAATCAGAAAAACCATCCAAATCTTAAACGACACTGAACTCTCACTCTCAGGAAATTATCAAATATTTCCCTCGGAAGAACATACGCAGAGATGAATACCAGAACGCTGAGACTGAGATACAAACAAACGTCTTACCAACAAGCAAAAAACTGATAAACAACACTCGTAAGTATTAAATCTCATCTCTTTTATACACATTGCCATGTAGTTATAATACTAGTCTATGTGTACATCAATTTCTTTATTCATTCATTTGTACTTAGATACGTATATTCATGTATGTGTATGTTTGTTTATATGTATGTATATCGAACAAAAAAGATGTACAATGGCATTAACTAAGGATTTTACATGATGGACAACTTACAGACAGCTTTGATCGTAAAAAAACAGGTGTAATAATAACTTTTGCCTACTATCACCGTTCCTCTTTATTCTAGCAATTGGCCAGTTTATGAAAGAAACAACGGCAGGATGAAGAAATGGTATTCAGTGGACACTATTGACCTATCTAGATGATCTTGGTTTTGCAGATCCCGAAAAATCAAAGATACTTAAACTGAAAACAGCAAGCTCTGAACCAATCATTGTGGACTGTAAGCCTCTAGAAGTAGTAGACAACTCTACTATATTGGCAGTGTAGTAGATAATGTAGGGGGAACAACAGCAGATATCAAAACAAGAACAGGAAAATCAAAAAAGCATTCAGGAACTTAAAGGTTCACATCTAGGTGGACCGCACCATCACAATTAAAACAAAAGATTAAACTTTTTAACTCCAATGTCAAATCCA
>JAXRKP010002522.1:7500-47048 GCA_037039925.1 Doris montereyensis | reverse complement strand
GGATTTCTGAGTTATAAATAGAAAATATAGGAGTTAATGGAAAAAAAGAGCTATTATGCGAGATAAATTAAAAAAAAAAAATGCTGGAAAAGGTCTCATTTGAAAGAGGAAAGAATTGTTTACAACTTTCACTATTTTTCTTAATACAATTTGTATGAAATTATGATAAACATTTTAAGGCCAAACATGTTTTGTACTACACCCTTTTGACAAAAAAGAAAGAAAGAAAGAACTACATGAAAAACTTTTCGTTGCCTCAACTTTTTAAAGTGTTTCAACAGTTCTCCTCTATACTGTCTGGTAGTGATCGTTACTCTCTAAATTGCTGATTGGGGGGAGAAGAGGAGGAGGGGGCTCCTGATTACCTGGAGGTTTGCTCCCACCTCAACTTTCCTCTGTTTACGAACATGCATTATTCAAGGACAGGTTTGTAGGAGCTGAAGTCTGAGAGAGTGTGTAATTGCAGCATTGCATTTCAACATACTTATCATAGGTTTGTGCTCTTTGCAGAGTCTGAGCTATATTGAAAATTCACAAAGAGAGACAGAGAGAGAGAAGCAGACTAGAGAGAAACAGAGACAGACAGATAGAGAGACATGCATGACAGATAGGTTAGCAGTCCTGGCTGTCTCGGCCGGTCTCTAAAAACGAAAGGTGTGGAAAGACCTCACTGATGAGTTTATTTCACACCGGTTTATCGCCGACAGTCTTCCCTGACTTATGTTTTAGTTCAAAGCACTAAACTTGTCACCTGTGGCCGTGTGGTATACAACATTTGTGGACCTACACGTGTGTCAATTATTGGACATGTCATTGCTGTTTACGAAGGTTTCCGATTGCAGTGAAATCTTTTGGAGACTATTATATTAATATTAGATTAACGGATAACTTGATAACTATTAAGTACTTAATTGTTTGAGTAGGAACAACGAATTGTCAGATCTCTTATAGTATAGAGTACAGCGAAATTTATTGTGTTCCCAACGACTATGTCGGATAAAACTATGTCCAATTAGTGGCAGTTGGTTAAAGGATGGTAGACTGTAGTTCATAAGGCGGACATTGGATGATCACACTATCGGTCATGAAGATAACATAGTGGAAATTCACGATCATCGAAATTGGGATGGATAATGTTAAAGGACATTTGGTGTGTGATCAGGGATAATGCATAATTTTAAGAATTTAACGTATCTATTAAATGTTACATGAGCATGCAGCTTCTACCTTGTCAAAAATATTGAAGGAGAAAAAACTATCTTTCTGTATCAAATACTTTCTTTTCTTTCTTTATCAGCTCCCATTCTACCTTCCGGTGTATGGGTTTTGATGCCCCGAATGATCTTTCTCCAGGCTGCCCTATCCTGACAGTTTCTGTTTCCTTCCGTGAAAGTTAAATTTCTTTTGGGTTAATGCCTCTTTATATCTTCTTCCCATTTTCTCCGAGGTCTGCCTTTTGGTCTTTTACCTTGAGTTTTAGCATTGTATACTGATTTAGCTATTCTATTGTCATTCATTCTGTTAACATGCCCAAACCATCTCAGTTGATTCATTTCTATCTTAGTTTTTATGCTATCTGCTTTGGTTTGATCTCTTATTGTTGTGTTTCTGATTTTGTCTCTTTTAGTTTTCCCTACTACTCTTCTTAGATATTTCACTTCAGCTGCCTGCACTCTACTGTATTCCCTACTGTCTAAGGTCCAGGTTTCACTGCCATAGAGGAGAGTAGGACAATAAACTGTGTTGTATACTGCCATTTTGGTTTTTGTTGACAATTCTTGTTTACCTACAAATGCCTTTCCTAGATGCTAGATGGTTATATATTGCACTTGCCTTTTTGATTCTCTGTCTGATTTCTTCTCTTAGTTTTCCCTCTGAGTTAATCATTACTCCTAAGTAATTGTAGCTTTGAACTTGTTCTAAATTCTCCTGCCTAAAAATAAGATTTTGTGTTTTAGCTTCCCTAGTTACTAGCATTGTTTTGATTTTCTTTGCACTTACTCTCATTCCTCTTTTATTTAATTCATTATTCATTATGTTGATATTTGACTGGAGGTCCCTTTCCGATTTTCCAAACAGAACTAAATCGTCAGCAAATGAAAGCATTGATACATTTACTGGTTTGAGCTTCCACATACCTACATTCATTTTCTTCATACTGAATCCATAAATGTGATAAACAAAAGAGGACTTAGGATACAATCCTGTCTTACTCCTATATCTACATCAAATTCCTCAGATACATTTCCAGCTACTCTCACTGCATATGTTGGTTTATTGTAAAAAAATTTAATAGCTTCTATTAGATTTTGCTCTACGTTGTGTTCTTTTTTAAGGAATGCCATAGTTCGTCCCTCCTCAGTGTCAAATGCCATTTCTAAGTCAAGAAAACACAGGTGCAAGTCAATGTTTCTCTCAAGGAATTTTTCTATTATTTATCTAATTGTAAATATATGATCTTGTACACTTCTTCCTGGTCTAAATCCACTCTGGTGTTCTTCAATCTGATCCTTTACTCTTTTCCTTAGTCTCATTTCCAGAATCCTGGCATACACTTTTCTTGGTATGCTAAGTAGTGATATCCCTCTATAGTTTGAGCATTCCATGGTTGATCCTTTCTTGTGTATTGGTACTACCGTTCCCTTTTTCCAGTCGTCTGGCACCTGTTTGGACGTCCATGCTTGTTGACGTATTGCATGTAGTAGTTTGTCTGCCTCTCTCCCTTGGTTTTTAATCATTTCTGGATAAGCTTGATCTGCTCCTGGGGCTCTTCCTAATTTCACTTTTTTTATAGCTGTTTGAAGTTCTTCCATTGAGATATCTACATCTTCAGCTGTCTCCTCTGGGTTACTTGTTACTCTTAATAATTGATTTGTACTCCTTGTTTCATATGTTCTGTAGGGATTATGTAACTGTTGAAAATACTTTCTCCACGTTTCCATGATTTCGCTGTCTCCTTTCATTATTTCTCCTTTGGCGTTCTTAATTTGTCGTATTGGGCATGTTTTGGTCTTTCTCATGCTCTTCATTGCTCCCCAGAATAGCTTTTGATTTCCTTGATAGCTTTCTTGAAGTCTTTGTCCAAACTCTTCCCACTGTTCCTGTTTTGCTTTCCTAACTTCCTTTTGTCGATAGTTCTTTTACTCACGTAATCTATCCTATCCTGTGGTCTCTTTGTTTGCAAGTATTTCTTCCAGACATCTTTCTTTTCTTTGGTTTTAGTCTTGACATTCTCATTCCACCATGCTGTCCTTTTCCCATCTCCTTTAATTTGTTTCCCTACCACAGACCTCTTCAGTACAACTGAGGAGTGTTTATTTATATATTTGCCACTTTTCTTCTATTGTGATTTCCTTTAGATCCATCTGCCTTTCACTGATAGATCTTTTTATCCTGGATTGGTACATCTGTTTTACTATTGGTTTATTTAGTTCTTCTATTTTGAGTTTAGTAGCTTTCTTCTTTTCCTTTTCTGTTTGTTTTCTTCAGTTAATAATCTCATTTTGACTATCACTAGGTGATGATCACTAAATATTTTAGCTCCTCTGCTTACTCTAGCATCCATTGTACTGTAAAAAGGAGCTGCTAACTATTATGTAGTCTATCATTGACTTTTCACATCTGTCTTCATTTACTCTTGTATATTTGTGAATATCTTTATGAGGAAAAAATGTGTTGACTGTTAGCTATTTTCATGTTATTCTTTATGCAAAAATCTATTAGTCTCTCTCCATTTGGAGAAGTTGTTGTCTCTCCTTCTTTACCTATTACTCCTCCTGGTGTTTCTACATTGTTGCCTACTCTAGCGTTTAAATCTCCTAAAACCATTAATTCCTGTTTGGGTTTGAGATTCTCTGCAGCTATTTGTAAATCATTTTTGAAGAGATCTTTTTCTTCTTTGGGGGCATCTTCGTTTGGTCCATTAGCTATTAATAATTCAATTTCTCTTCCTTTTGGTTTAATATTTATCTCTAATAGCCGTGGGCTTACAAATTTCAACTTTCTAGTAGCATTTCTTGCCTTTTATGCATTAGGAGGCCTAATTGACATCTACTCCTGAGAAGATTAAAGTATGATTTGGTCCTACATTTTCTATTCCTGTCCTTTTTTCTTTGTTTCTATAATAGCCAAAATGTCTACTTTGAATTTTTCCATTTCTTCAGCTAATTCTAACTCCTTTCCATTAATTGCCCTAACATTCCATGTTCCAAAAATCACAGTCCGTGTTCTTTTCCAGAGTTGTCTTTGAAAGTTCAAGCCAGGTATATCATTGTATATATTACTTTGAATCATGCTGTTTTGGATAAGCAGGGGATTATTTCAGAGCTGCCTACCCTTCCGCTTTCGTGGAATCATTCCGCGAAACGATCGTCCTTTCCGCGATCCCGCTTACTCAGCTGATATTCCGCTTTTTCACGACATCTTGGTTTGCCGAAGTTTTCCACTCTTTTCTTGTATTCCAGTCTTTTGCGGTACCGTGACTGTCCTGCGCTGATACTAAAGCCTCGCGACAGCTGCCGCCCACGCTGTAGACCCAACACGGCTGAGTCTAGCCTCCCTGTCGTGAGCCAGCTCTATGTGAGCAATGCGCTCTTTTCATTTCGTCACTAGCACTATCTGCGTAGTCAGTATGTTGATTCCTCTTTTTGTCCCAGATTCCTTTTTTCAGCCCTATTGATGCCTCTTAAGGGGTGTTGGGGGTAGGCAGCTCTGTTATTAGCCCACTGTACCCTAGGTAGATGGTGGGGCTGCCACCTTTGAGCCCCCTACCGGGCCTTGTTATTTTCTGTCAGAGTTAACTCCCTTAGCCTTTAGTCATTCAAGACCAGCCTGCAAGGCAGCAGGTTGTTATTTTCTGTCATGGTTAACTCCCTTAACCTTTGGTCAGTCAAGACCGGGCCTGCAAGGCAGCAGGAGACTCGTGGAGGGCGGGATCATCTACTCCCCGTACAGGTGCTTACCTGTTCACTGCCCGGTGTATCAAATACTATCATGCAATAAGCATTCCAGTCATTCTTTGACATTTGTAGAGAAAGCAGAACAGTTTTTAAATGTTTCTGTATTTTTATTTTTCTTGGCTCCGTTGAAGGCTGTAACTGTAGAAGGAATGTAATATAGATTGGTTTTACGTCATTTTAAATATATTTAACTGGAAAGCAGTTGGCTATGATGAAGTGGATATTTTGAGATTAGTGAGAAAGTATCCATTCTTCTAGAATTCACTTTTGAAGAGAAATATGTATATTCACAAAAAGTTGAAGAATAGAGAAAAATTATAGACGAACAGTTGTACACTATATTGTCCCTGTTTACTTTTGATATTCAGCAAAAGGGTTTACTAAACACAGGGTGTCCAGCCAGGTCGGAAAGTCGGAAACATGTCGGATTTTTCATACTCAGGTCTGAAATGGTCGGAAATTGATGTCTTGGGTAGGAAAACAAGTAGGAAATGGGGCTCATGTAGTAAAAAACAGGGTTTCCATGCATCAGGGAAATCCTTGAAAATGAAAAATAATGTTTCCCAGTCGAGAAAATCCCAGGGAAATGATGTATTGAGGACGAATATCAGGGAAATTGAAATAGACATGAACAATTATCGGCACTGCAAAATAGGGAAATGCGAATACGATCGTGAACGATGAATGATCATTTTGTCATCCATTTCTGGTCATGCACGCTGCTGTTTGGCGATTCTTTCATGTTGAAACTAAACAATTCCGATACCTTCTTTAAAATTGTAATGTTTGCCCGGGGAATTAGTATTGATTTCGACACAAAGCTTTTTCAATATTTTCTTCAGTTTTAGCTCCTATACAATACCATGAACTGATTATCTACGGCCCAACCTCCTTTCTTCAATTTAACTTTTCCTCTGGAGAGATTAAGAATGCTGTGTGTGTTAAAAAGCCGATCGCGCACGTTGTTGTATGGTTCGTGTCAAAGGGAGAGAGAAAGAGGGCAATATGCATATTTTGTCCGATCTCGCACGTGTGTGTGTAAGAAAGGCTAGACAAAGAATATTTGTGTGTGTTTAATGCGACCAATCGCGCATGTGTGTATTAGTATTAGAGAGTAGTATATGGGAGTCGGGAGTTTAATGGATGACCGAAAGGCAAATGCAAGTGTTTAGTAAGAATAGAGGAGGTTGAATGATCGAAGGGATATCATGCACGTACGGCCTGATAGCAGAATAGAGGTGGGGAAGGGAGAGCGTGAAGAAAATCGATGTGAAAACATATGATGGCAAAATAGAGGCGACTGAGTCTGGCATACGGTATCGGAAGAGAAAGATAAATAACGAATGTCTTCCACTACAGTGTAGACATGGGTGGGAAAGGGTAGAACCAGGAAGAAGGCAATCATGTACTTTATAGTATACAGTAATACTAGTACTAGATCTAGATCTAGATTCCGGTTTTATTGAAGAAGAAAGAAAGAGGGGGTGGGTGGTTGTCATATAATGGAGATTTTTACTAGGGGAGGAGGTGGGTAGATTTTTTACGTTGCAGTCAATTAAAAACTCTAGATCTAGTTTTAAGTTTTTGATCCTGAGAAAGAAAGAGAGAGACTGGTGGGGGGGGGGGGGGTGGTTAAAAGTAGAACAGAGGAAGATTTATAATTGGCAGAGTTCAATCAAGGTACCTTAAACAGCCTTCCAAACCTCATTTTCTCCTGGGTAGATTGAGTAAGTATTTGTGCGTGTGGCTATGGATTATGTCACTCTTGTGTTTGATTTATTTTTCGAAAGGAGATATAAAAAAAAAAATTAAATTCATTTTTGTACTGTTTGCATGTTTTGTGAAATGATAGGGATAGATCTATCAGCTATCAGAATTATTTTTTTCAAAAATGTGTGGGAAAACGCTGAAATTGATTGAAATATTATTAATCAAAGTGAAACATGAAAGAAATGTGTGATCACTTTTCATTTCATTGAGATGCGCTAGAAAGTCATTCACTTATGATTTGAATTAATCTATAATAATGCACTGAAATTGGAAATATCCGTTTCTAGCGTCGGGGGAGTATTTCATTTCCTAGGTAGGATTTTTTGTATTGAGGTAGGAAATTTTCTGTTGACTTTGTGCTGGACACCCTGTAAACAATAATAAATATGATAAACGATACTGCAAAGTGTGTTTTCAAAGCAAATTGACCATATAATACTGATCAATGTTTATTATTTACCTCTGTTTTTCTTTTTCTTTTTCTTTGCAGCAAAGGATGATGGAAAGGGAAAAGGAAAATCGAAAGAGAAGTCTTGACCATGGTGACTGATGTATAGTGGTGGGGAACAGCAACATAATTGCATTATGTCATTTTTTGCAATAAATTTCCTTGTGTAATCAAGTCATCCTCATGCTCATTGTACTCTATTTAAGGTTATCTAAAAATGCGACAGATCATATGAGGACGATATAATTTTACAATCACTTTTTTTTTCTCCTGTTTCAGAGCTTGTGATTTATCTTAACTTAGCTTTCCTTCCTGAAGGGGGTCCCAAAATGTTTTTCTCAGGAGGTTGATTTGTGTCATGTTGAATTTGAGTTTATTTTTCTGTTGTGTTTTTGTCAGTGACAATATGACTTTGATCTTCATTTGTTGTATGTCTTCTGTTCATGAATGACAGGGCGGTGTACATAACAACAGGGTTCCCATTCAATATTGAATTCCTGGAAAAATTTACCGTATGAAATAAAAAATACTTTTGTACCATCCTGGCCTCTTGCATACGTTTTGACGTACACTAAATTCTGAGCTGAATATTTAAAATCTCTTTTTGAAAGCCACTATCAGTCTTGCTTAATATGTGAGATTTTATATCACAAATTCAGTTGTAGATTGGCTTCAGAGCAGAGGCATTCTGCACATACTGTTGGAAAACCATTGATTCAGAGAAACTGATAATGCAATCTACTCCTAATTCAGCCACAAAGAGGGATGTTTCTTTTGCATGGAAAAACAAAAAGGTTTGTGTTGCAAGATAAAGAATGAAAGTATTAGACCAAGTCAATGATGAAATTTTGAACTTTTGACAATTCATATTTTTTTGCGTTCTTGATGTTATAGGTTGTTGGAATATAATATGTTGTCTAAATGTAGAGTCGTGATATTGTTTTGAGAATTTATGAGTTTTGACATGGATTTTGATGGGAGCCCTGTAACACGGCAATGCTATGCTTTTCTTTTCTTTCCAAAAAAATCGTTTTCAATTTATTCAGTGTGACTAAAAGCAAAATATTTTTACTTTAGCTTTGTCTACAATAATAAGAAAGATAAAGCCTTTGTGATTGGTGATAATGGTGTTTTTATTTTTCATAGCATTGTTTGGTACTTTACAGATTTTATGCTAGATTCCTTTTATATGTAAGAAGGAAAAAATGCCAGTCCAAACAAATACTGCTCCCTCGACCATAACCACCATCACTAACAGAAAAAAGAAATAAAACAGAAATCTTACTTTTCTTTCTTCCACTTAAGTTGATTTAAAGTTGTATGTATTCAAGGTTCAGCTTAGAGATGGGGGAGAAGATAAACTTTTGAGTGAGAGAAAGTCCCCATTTTTATAGCATGTTATTAAGACGCTTGCAAGATTTTGATAAGAAATTAAATATTATAATTTTTATCAGTCTGGAAGTAAGAAGAAAAGCTCAATGTGGCTTTTGTGGCAAAGTAGTATGAATATTTAGACTCTCCTAGGGTGTTCAAAATATATATAATTCCAAAATAATTTATAGGGAGTTGAATAAATGAAGGAAGGAAATGGGAGTTGACATCGACTGTCAACCTCAAAGTGGTTTTATTTTTAATTTCATTGAGATTTGAGTGAAAATGCAGATGATTTTCCTTTTTGTAAACACATAAACATGAAGGTGGATTTATAGTCTGTATCCCGACACAAGTGCAGGCTCACTGAATGTACATTATAGATTAACTGGGCAATATGCAGCCCCCCCTCCCCTCTCCCCCGAAGAATAACCCAACAACCCCAGCCCACAACACAACTCAGGAAACCATATAAAACTCTTGACTTTCATGAAAGAAAGGAGTAGAGCCTGTAAAGTTTCATTTCAAATTACAATGTCTTTGTCTTTTTGAGACTTAAAAGCAGCATGTATCAGTCAGTATCAGCAACATGTATTATCAGTATAGTATCAGCAGAATTAAATAGCAGATTCAGTCATATAAAGAGACTAATTTGCTCAAAGCACTTCATTTTTTTCTTGGGATAGCTAAATTAATAGTGTTTAGACTTGGCTTTTTTTCTTTTATACGTTTCTTTACTCACAAGTGCCCATAAAACTTTTTTGTGATTATGTTTTGTGTTTGTTGGTTTTTTTTCATGTTGGAATCAATAAAGGAACAGGTGTCAATAACAGATGTATGACTTTTTCTTTTATTTGTTGTCCTCGGTTCAAATTTCTCTACCAATGCTTCTATCTTATCATTTTGCAGGCCAACTTAAATTGAGAAAATTTGTGTTGGCGTTACATGGGTTGTTTTCCCCCTATCCCACTTCATATTAATCATATCCAACCTTCTGTTTCTATGGCAAAAGGCAAAATCTTATGAAGCATGTTATTTCATATTGTCAGTTTATACTTAACTACAGTGATCAGGGCAAGTTTCTTTTGTCCCTCAAAAATCTATTTATACAAATACCATAGCTTTTAGTATCTTTTTGGATTTGAGTCCTTAAGTTCCTATTTACCTTCAAAAGTATGTATATGAAGGTTAATTGTACATGTATTTAAAAAAAGAAATCATAAGTTGATGGTAGAGACTCACAAACAGACCTGCCAAGCGTCCCATGATCTCTGGGAGAGATGTAAATTGAATTTTTTAAAAACAATGAAATCCTGTACCCAGATGTTTTTCCAAATAGGGCCAATTAATTCTATGTAATGCCAAATTAATTCCGTGCCGGTTCAATAGTCTAAATCATATTTCAGGCCTCGTAATCTCCTCAAATCTCCTCAAAACAAATTCTCTCCTCAAATCTAAAAAAAATAAACATTTCAAATTTGAGAAAATTGTCTTCAATGTCCTTAAATTTCGTGGAACGAATGTGGTGCGCTGCTTTCCCTCCCACTCACCTGGATCCCGTCGCCGGCCGCCTCGCTAACCTGAGCGTCACATCGTGAGTGGCGGTTGGTTTGGTCAGAATCGAGTTTCTTCATTACATGGTGTCTTTGTCCATTTGTTTTTTTTTCATTCAATTTTACAGTGTCAACCGCATGCATTGATCTCAGGGTGAACTAAGAGGAAACAGCAAGACAAAAGATAAATGAAAGAGAGAAAGGAAATAAGTTGAACCTACCAGTAACACCCGCCAACCGCACACATTTGGACTTGAGTCTCAGATATTATATAAATTAAAATCAAAGAAGCTTCATTTCCTGTTCAAGTCAAGCCTGGAACTTTCTACCAAGAGTATGTGAATAGATCTAGTGCTAAAGTAATGCAACCTTGAAAAAAAAATCAATACTTATGTAGATTTCTAGTAGTGAAGTAGTGGTAGTAGAAGGCTGACCTGTAATACTATTATGATACAATACTATTGTACTGGTGCCTGCATAATACTGCATTGATTAGGATGCTCTACACTATCTTTGTGTGCCTCTCTCTCTCTCCCAGGATTCCCAAGTCCAGCAGCCTAACCACTCAGCCATCTTGCATAGGTCACATATATATTATTTTCTCTTTTGGTCTTCGGTGTGGGGTGTTTTTGCTCTACGTGTCATAAAGTGTAAATTCTCCTTAAATTTTCAGCACTCAAATCTCCTCATTGTACTAAAATCTCCTCAAAAACCTCAAATCTTTAAAAAAAGGTAATTCTGACTGCTACTAGTACTAGTGCTAGGCCTGATATTTCCACTAAAATATGCAGACTATCTAAGTTTGGCTCTTAAAAAAAGTGCCAAAATGAAATTTGCCAAGCTAGTGTACGGATTACGAAATTGATGGTGAAATTTAGGCCTATTTTAACATTTTTAAATTCTGTATTTTATGGTGTGTGCCTGTTGTATGAAGATTTTAACTTCTAGTTCTAGCGAGAGACTTAATAATTTGATTTTTCTCTCTCTATTCCAGTACATGTACTAGCTAGTTCATTGTATCTAAATCTAACAGACTAAACAGAACATGTATCTGGTTAGCTCTAGTATAGCTGTAGAGCTATCTAGATCCTAGATTTTTAAAACCTAACTTTAATTATAGTAGTTATTGGGAAGTGTTATTTTTGGCTACATAGAATAACTGAAATGTTAATGATGTAATGAATGTGATGGGCTCACTCATGTAAAAACAATGGAAAAAGTAAAGTTCTTTCAAGACCATACAGCTCATTGAACCGGTGCTTATCCTTTCATTTTCAGAAGGTTAGCAGGTCTGCAGAGAGATTTGGATGATAGTCCTGAGACGCCATTTTGAATTTGCATAACTGCTGTCGCAGTTTGCCAGAAAGGCCAGCGATCAGCCCCAACGATAGGAAAACCTATTTAATTTATAAATTTTCCTAGCACAGATAATGATGAAAATTGATTCATTCTAAAGACACCTACTTGATCAGGCCAGACACATTATGTTCGAATTTCCTGCTAGATGGCAGTGAAAGTGAAAGCCTGTTTCAAAATGCCTTGGACTTGAATAAGATAAGATTATTAAGATACCTTTTATTGATCCTTAAACAGGAAATAACATTGTGTTTGTTGACATAATGCTCATAACTCATAATAAATAGTAACAACAAAAATAATTAACATAATATTAATTATATAATTCATACTCTCTCTCTCTTTCTCTCATGTCCTAGTTTTACTCTCATAATGTTTAAGTTAAAGATGTCATTTTACATGAATACAATAAAGTGGAATGTTAACCTTTTACATAGATATTAGAATCAATTACGTATGGTAAAAGTAAAAAGGAGAAATGAATTAAAATAACCACATTGAGATGGGTTTTTTTTTGTGAAAGCGTACTATTACTACTTGTCTGGATGTGAGATTAAGACTCACTTATCTTGTTAATGGATGAATCATCTTGAAAAATCAGATTTGTTGTCATTTGCTCCGTTATTAAAGCTCGCTAGTAGTATACATGAAATGTGTAAAATTATGAGTACTTCCAATTGAAAATTTTTTTTTAATGTGTTTTCATTATTCTTCATATGTTTTTGACATTTTAGGATTGTATTAAGTGTAAATAAAAATCCAAAATAGCAAGTAGTGTTACTTTAGCTCACCAAAATATTTAAAACACGTCAGTCTTTAGATATTGAATGGAAAAAGCAATCTGCACAGGTTTGGAGTGATTTTATTCATAACTAAGTGAGGAGATAGATTTTGAAATCCAAGGTGGCGGCCATTTCCATGGCAACCAAGGATGTTACAAACATTTGAATGATAATTTTATATAGGATAATTATATTTTGACAGTCACTCGTATACTAAAATTGTAAAAGGAAAAATCCAAACTCAAAAGCAAAAACATTCACTTCAGAAGGACGTACTTTATGATAATTTGAAGAAGATGAGACCTGTATTTCCCTCTGAGACTGAAACCGGGCATTTAAGTGAAAATTTTGGTTTTGAACGGGTATTTAGAGGAGCAATTTATATAGAAAAAAATTGGTTTCCCTGAGATTGTGGGCATTTAGGTGAAATGGGTATTGGCGGTGGGCATTTAGGCGGTCACCACTGTATTACTGCTCTCTTTCGTACCCTGTATTAGTGTATTTGTCAATATAGTGGAACCTCTCAAATTGGGAAACCCGGTCAATCGGGAAGAATTCCCAGGGAATGGAATTGTTTCTATATAATTTACTCTCTAAACGGGAAAGGTCCCCTGCTAATCGGAACAATTTTCACGAGCTTGCATTGATCATCATCCCCATTTCCCCCATATTTATTTATTTATTCCAACACTCACTTTTTATCCCAATTTGGTTTCCATGTTAGCCAAACATCAATTATTACACCTGCATTAGTGCTACATGTGTTATACATTGCATAATCTGTACATGATGTCACAAGTGCCAGTTCGAAACGACCATAAGCCATACCACACCAGACATCCAGTAAAAAGGTGTAAAAGCAGGCATCGAGCCACTTTGCTCATCCACCTAACATTACAATACAGTGCGGTATTGACACTGAGCGGCGCTTAGAAAGTTGTGCATTGTCATATAGTCTTTTATTGCCCGCCTCATCCGTCAATCGTAAGGGTGGACACGAGAGGAGATTTAACGACCCACCATGCCTTTTTGATTACGTGTCTTATCTATCTACTGTCCAAGGAAGATCGAGTGAGTGACATCATTGATGAATGCCATCTTCGTTTTGATGAACTAATTGATCCTGTGGCTACTTGTTCGTTTAATTCTGCATTTTACCACTCACAGAAGAGTTTATGTACCTCAAAATGCTGAGAGAAAATAAAAATCCCTAGGTCCACGGTATATCAGGAAACCCGGCAAATTGGGATGATTTTACAATCCACCGAGACTTCCCAATTAGAGTTCCACTGTATTTCGATTATGTTGATAAAAATATACAGTATTGAGTAAAACTCAGAAATAAAAATAAGTCAGGGATCTGTTTTTTACAGTCAAATCTCTTTTAATGTACAACAGCTGAATAGTGGTTTGGTCATGGTGAAGATTATCATTGAAATTGTAGTTAGTTACAAGTAGACAAAGAAAAATTAATACAGAATGGAATGATTTAATATCTTTCTTGATAAAAAAAATGCATTATATTATATATATATATATTATTATAGACAAGGTTCATTTAGGTGACAGGTCATCTAAATAGCGTATGTACCCTAATTTTTACTATTTGGGTGACAAGTCATGTCAGGCAAGGTTAAAGTTAAAGGAGATCATAGTCGTACACTCTTTATTTTTTTCAAAGTTATTTTCTCCTCAATGATTAATATTATGGGAACATAGTTTTTGAGCAATAATGGTTTGCTGTAATCAGGCAGCCATGAAAGGCCTCTACTATTACCATTAGTACTATTAATACGTGAACAAAATGTACTAAGTTCTAGTTCTATCTATGGGTACACATGCACCTCAAACCTAGTCCTAGTGAAATAGTTTGAACAGATTCCTAACATTGATTTTATCCTCACGAAGAGTATCTATTGTGTTCTTTCTTTTTCAGAATGTTAAAACTGAAATGTGAAATGTGTGCAATATTGAATTCATCCACGAGAACCCCTTTCTTCACCATTATGCACAAGTGTAACAACTACCGTTTTTCTCTCCAGTCTCTGTCTTCATTTCAATCTCAAATCTGTTGCACAATATTCTCAGTGATCGGTGATGTGAGATGTGCATGATCAGAGTAAATGTAAAACAGAAAAGAATTTTGCTACAAGAAATGCACAAATGTTCCTTGTCCTGGCACATGAAATGAGAGTTAGAAGAAGCAGTACTGTGAAACAAATACATGCACATCAGTACTACGCCTAGATGAACTAGATTTAGAATTTGATTTAGATCTAGGCTTAGAATTTAAAATTTGACGCAATCAGTTGAAATGTCCTTCAGGTCTTCTATTCTACCTTGTTGGCGTCTTTTGTCGTAATTTGCTTAACAGTATAGTAATGATAGGGCCTTGTTCCTTTGTCTCTTGCTTCAGGTTTAGAAATTTAGAGGCTTAGGCTCCGAAAAAAATTTGCTTGCACTAGAAGATTCGTGGCATCTGATACGATCGACTCATTGATTTTATCGACTGTCCTAGCAATCTTGTTCTTTTTAAGTACATCTTCTTAACTGTAACTTTTTGTATGATCTTTAAAACATTAAATTTCTTGAGCAGTGCCCACGATGACACCAGCTGTCAGTTCAGTAGTGTCATCATCTGTGTAGTGTGTTAAGTGTGTGCATTTAATGTTCGAATGTTCTAATCATATAGAATTGGTTATGATCGATATAGAACATGCCACCCAAACAATGTTTACCCTATTCTTTTTACTATTTGTGCGACCTGTCACCTCACCTAAATAGACACTTCTATATAATTTCCTTAAAAGAAGATGCACCATGATAGTGATACACAAAATAGCATTCAAGGAACAAAATTGACTGTAGTGTTATTGTAATAAATGTAAACAAAATTATTCAGTACTAATTGCATGTACTTGTAGGACAATTGAAAGACATTTCGACCTTGTCCTCATTTAAGGAGAGGTGGGGGGGGATTCTGGGAATGCCATTTTTGCCGAAAATGGGATAAATCTAGTCTATCATACTAGTGGATAGAGCAGTTTATTCCCGTCATAATGATATCATAAAACATAAAATATTAAAAGAAGCTCAGTATCTATTTTTTGAATTTATAGGAATTTTTTAGAAACGATACAGGCCTATATTTCAACACAGGTATTGTATAATAAAGGCCAGAAATATTATCTAAAGTATAGCAAGATGGTACTCATTTTGATCGTCACAATAAACGCTATCAAAAACAAACTTATTATGAATATTGCTATAATACGAAGGAGCCACAGTGGAGTGAAGTCAAAGGCGAAATATGACGACAATAAGTGACAACTCCACTAATAAAGACAGAACAAACACGTGACGTTTCGGGTATAACACTATAACCCTTCGTCAGACAACAAATGAGAAATATCTAGAGTCTAGATCTAAGTACTACCTCCGGCATCACACAATGTTATGTCAGAAGAAGTACGACAAAGAAGATGACTATAATAGATCTAGCCACCCCTTAAATACTGGTGCTCTTAATCTTACTTGCAACAGTAAATAAATCTTTCCTCAATCTCATGGTACCTATTTGCTATAATTTCCTCAGTCATATTAATAATTAATAATTCATAATTTATATAGTGCCAATATCCATAAAAATATGCTCAAAGGCATTTTACAATGACAATGTGATATGGTACAGGCTTGTGTACTGTATGCTCCCTCAGGAGTTGAGGGGATAAATGATGTACAGTCGGTGAGCCTGCACTTACTTTAGTAAGTAACAGTATGGTTTGTGGTCTGCAGTGTTTTGGAATTATTCAATTAATAAGCATTCATTTTTTTTGCTACATTTGACTCCACTGTTTTTACTGGAACCTTAAGTGTCAGTCACTATCCTCTTAGCAGTAGCAATACTTTTACTTTCAGCGGATAGATTTGTGAATGAATATAATTCTTATGAATCATGTCTTTAACAAATGCTTATAAATACTTAGAAGAAGATTCCAAAAATTTGATCTGGTTTTTGCAACTTTTTTGTTTACTAAACTAGAAATGAGAATATTTGCATTATAATAAGAATAAGAATAAAAACATGCTACCTTTTGTCTTACAACCCATATTAATATGCCGTCTGTGAATTCCATCTTCTTCCATATATATAAATATTATAAGAGATTCTTTTTCTACAACTGCCTTTTTAAATTACAGGCAATACAATGTTATTATTTGCTCACAAGGAGACTAAACACACACATCCCACATTAAATTACACAATGTATTATACTATGTGTTTAATGTATCAATTAATGTATCAATTGTGATTCTTTAAATACACCCAGGGTGAAATTGATATGCGATCGCCAAGGACTACATACAGTAGTCCTTGGCGATCGCTTATAATATTATTATATTAAAACACTGTATGGAGAAGAAGTGAACATACCTATACCATTTATCATAATCATTTATGTATAATACACGAAAAGGCCATTCAATAATCGTTCGGATCAAGTGATTTTTCCATTTAGCGGCATCCATTTATAGAATGGCCTTTTTCATTGTATTATACATAAATGATTATGATAAATGGTATAGGTATGTTCACTCTTCTCCATACAGTGTTTTAATATAATAATATTATAGCGATCGCCAAGGACTACTGTATGTAGTCCTTGGCGATCGTATATCAATTTCACCCTGGGTGTATTTAAAGAATCACAATTGATACATTAATTGATACATTAAACACATAGTATAATACATTTGTATAACATGTTCAAATAATACATTTGTATAACATGTTCAATGCACATACATTTTCCATGAATGATATCATTAGTATCACATACATCACTGAAACTTAGTGGCACTTAATAAATAAATTGCTAAGCAACCATCACTGTTATTGTTACAAGAAAAATTGTCAGACCAGAGATCAGTACACTTGGCGAGATAGTGATCTAACACGAGGCAAATCAATTATATAGTCTGCCATCATCCTCATGTTTTATATCCTCACAGTGATTGCTGTCTGTAGTCAAGAAACTAGATAAGCTGGTATTATAATTTTGTACATTTGGTATTCACATCCATTGTACTGTAAAGAACTAAGATATTCCTTAAAAGAATACAACGTAGAATAAAAAATTAATAGAAATAGAAGCCATTAAAAGTTTTTACAACAAACCAACATGTGCAATGAGAGTAGCTGGAAATGTACTTGAAGAATTTGATGTAGATATAGGAGTAAGACAGGATTGTATCCTTAGTCCTCTTCTGTTTATCACATTTATGGATTCAGTCGCAAAACCTCATCCACGGCCGTCTGATAAGGGTTTGCTAGCGCCAATGGGTCCCTTTGGTAATAATCGGCACTGCTACCGAAATGCGCCAAAACTTCTACCCTTTCTAATTAAGGCATAAAACCCTTTTTCGGCTAAGTTTTTCCCCATTCAAACGCTTAACATCTGCTCTTGTGTTTGTGAAAATCCGGTATTCCTATCATTTGTGGCTTTTGTGTAGTGTACCTTTTTGTGGAGTGGGTATATTTTAAAAACTGAGTAGGCTTTATCAGCAATTAGTGTCTTATAAAAAAACCGGAACTTTATACAGCTGTCAAACAAAGTTTGATTGCAAGAGCAAAGATTCCTCTATCAGCCTGTGTTAAATTCATTTAGGTTTCATCTGCAATTCTGGAGTTATGAATTGTTTTCGAACCCCACCTTCTTTTTCCAACATGAAATACAGGTTTATTCATTTGTTCAGTCCTTCCCATTTTCTGACATAATGCATGTTCGAGTCAACCATTTTCGACATAGTATCAACGGTTTACCTTCTTTCTGTTGAATACATGAAGTCAATTACAATTATTTGCATGTTTAAAAACGTCTAGAGTACAAATGGTATTGGGCAAATTCTATAATATCGATCGATAGCTAGCTAAAAAATGTATCCTGCCCTATAATAATACTCTCTCTCTCTCTCTCTCTCTCTCTCACACACACACTACCCGCACACACACACACCTACACATGCTTTATATTGCGAATGGATAGTAAGTGCGAAAATAATATTAAGCATTTGAGGCAACTTTGATAATATTATTATTGTCGATCTAAAACAATGCATATCGCAAGTACTATCATTCTCTCTGCTCTCTGTCTCTCTCTTTCTAATTTGCTCTCTCTGTCTCTCACACATACACACACATACGCATACACACATATACCACACACGCACACATATACCACACACACACACATACACTTGCTTAGTATTGCCTGATGTGTGAATGGGTAATCAGTACACATATATAATATTATGCATAATATGAGTCAATTTTGATAATAATAATAATACATATTTCTCGATTGAGAGCTAAACAATGTATGTCGCATGTTCTCTGTCTGTCTACCTGTCTCTTTTATCTCTTTCTCTCTTTTATCTCTCTCTCTCTCTCTCTCTCTTTCTCTCCCTCCCTCCCCCCCCATCCCTCTCTCCTAATCTCTCTCTCTCTCTCTCTCTCTCTCTCTCTCTCTATGTGTCTGTCAAGTTGGCTTATATCGCAGTGCTTGTTAGTTGAACAGAGCTAGCTTCGTCATTCCAAATGAAACCTCCAATGTGTTTTCGTCATCAGGTTTAAAAATGTTCGAGATGAGTTTCTGCCAGTTTGAACTCTTCTTGCGTAATAATGAACGATGTCTTGGGTATAATTTTTGTGCACAATGGAAAAGCACTCAGTTCACACTTGGTGACCACACGCTTATGACATTCAGACTAATAAATATGGTGAAAAAAGAACAATATAATGCGGTCATTTAATTGGTATTTCCGCAACTACCAACAGGTAAGGCTTGCGCTGCCTTCTGAGCGGTTGCTGACCTCGGTCAACGTGACCTAACTGGCGGGCAGAAGAAACTAAGAGGTACGGGTTTTCAACTCTACAGTGCTAAAACTCAAGGTAAAAGACCAAAAGGCAAACCTCGGAGAAAGTTGGAAGAAGATATAAAAGAGGCATTAAAGCAAAGAAATTTAACTTTCATGGAAGGAAACAGAAAATGTCAGGACAGGGCAGCCTGTAGAAAGATCATTTTGGGCATCTAAACCCATATGCCGGAAGGTAGAATGGAAGCTGATAAAGAAAGAAAGATATTCACATCCTTTTATTTATTGAAATTTAGCCCTCCCTTTTTTTCTTTCTCCTTTCTTAATTATTAGCAAAGTGTGAGATTGTGGAAGAAATCTGATTGTGTTTTTATTTATAATTATAAATAGAATATTTACAAAATATGACAATTTCATAGCATTAAACAGGCTAAGAAAGCTTGAGTTTGTTTAAAGCAATGTGCTTTTGGTAGGCATGCGTCTAGGTAGTAACTACTGTATAAAGTATTGCTTATTTTATACTTTTGTGCATTCATAAAAGAAAATATGTATGGTATGACATTACATCAGGCAAAGATTATTTTAGAACATTTTTGCTGAAACATCTTTATATTATTATTAAAGATCACAAGATTTGACAAATGCTATGATTTTTTAGGCATGATTTTCGTCAGTATAATAATAAACTCTTGGGAAAAGGCACAGAATGTAAATGGAAATGGTATGAAGGAGGGTGCTATGAAAACATTTTCCTGATAGACTGGAACTGTAGAACATCAACAGGCTTTAGTATGAAGAAACATGTGAACTTACATGAGATATCTAAAATGATATTTCAGAAATTAAACAGACGCTGACACTAATTGTGTCATTTATTAAGATGACAACAAGTAGAAAGTGAATGCAATCTGCAATTTAAAGGATGAAAGAAAGAAAGAGTTAAGCTCTCCATCACATTTCAAAGTATGAAGAGAAAGAAACAAGGCACCTCTTCATTACATAAATGTACAGAATGGAACTATAATCCCCAGAACAATACACTGCCATGAAATTATTGAAATGGTCTTGAAATTAGCATCACATTACATCAAGATAATGTTTCAAAACATGTGGCAAAATTAACTTCATTGCATCTATTGCATGATTTTGGAGAGACTACAAGCACATTGTTTGCATGTGAGCTATTCTTAAATAATAAAAAACATGAAAAGATTATAATAAGACATTTTTATCAGAACTTTCAAGATGTCCATTTTCATTTGAGGTACATGTAATTTCTTCCGAGCACAAATATGCCAAATGACAATTGTCGATTATTTGATGAATTGTTCTAGCCCACCATAACTTACATTACATCAACCATTCCTTCTCTTATGTTTTAGATGAACACACAATCTGAACATCTGCAAAAAGGCGTTTAACTTTTGAAGATCCAAAACCTGCACAAGAGAATATTGAAAGGAAACAATAGTCTTGCATATTTATTGGGCTTAAATTAGTATGACATCACTATCACAATTTGTGTCAAATGTTGCAACAGTCTGGCCCGGAAGTTTCTCATATTTGCGTTATCCCAATAGCTTAACAGTCTTGTGAAAAGTACAAAGCTGTTTAATGATTCAATAATAAATCTCACTTGAAGTGTTTTAAGTCATATGTCATTTGGTAAAATTAGTACTTAGTATATAAAACAAAGTTTGTTAAATTAACAATTCGATATATAGATTTACCGGTGTTTTAAAATCACTGTCTTGTAATATGTGTACATATACTCTGTCATATGTTTAAAAGAATATATATACAAATGAAAGCAGTACAGAAAGATATAAAATACTCAAGTCAAGTTGTTTTATTTTGAGATATCACATTCATTGATTAATTATAGCTGTGAAATTTTGTTTGTGGGAAAAGAATCAACACAAATTTATTCTTAGTCACAATATGATACAAAAGATAGGACACATGAGCAACTTTCTCAACAACTCTGAAGGCCATACCACATGGTCAAATTTGGCTCATATGGCCGTCCTACAAGTTGGTTAGGATGTTGGTCATGCAGACTGATGACCTGTTTGAGCGCCTAATTGGGAAATCTGACGGTGAGTTATGCGCATGTCATGCCGGAGACGATATCAGGCAGTGACTGATACTTCACCAAAATGCCTAATCAAAACCTGTAGACACAATAGTGCCAAGTGTTCACCATGCATGTCCGATCCACTCAAATATTATCTATCGATGTAAATAAACAATAAATATTGTTGCACGTTATAAAATACATGTCAATTTCAGATTAGCTGCCTTCAAATTAGCCCAAGTGCTTGCATGAACTGTTTTTATGTCTGTCATAGATCTAATTACTGAAATTAAAAAAAAATAGATTAAATCTCTGAACACACTAGATCTTTGCGTGCAGACGCACCCTTCGTGGCTATACTAGCTGCAGTCACCTGGCGTTGCAAATTAAATTTTGTTCAGTTTTTTAAGTCCTTGATTGAATAGTACACCACCATGGGGTTTCCTTGTATAATTCTAGCCTGGAAGGAAAACTTTGAGTTCTTATTATGGCATTTGGCTTATAAAAACCATTTACAAATATCATGAAGGAAACCAAAGCCCTCCTTTATATGTAAAGCAAAAAACTCCCATTAAAAAACCCATAAAAAAAACCTTTGACCATGGCAGGGCTTCAAACCCAGATTGATATTCTTGCCATCGCCACTATGCCAAGATGATTTCTTGCATGCGACAGCAAACTGCATGATCCAGATATGATCATCTGGTAGGGTTTTAATGTTTGGTAATTGCATGACTACCACTGCATGACTAACAAGTAGGACCAACGTGTTGGCTCTATATTGTATCCCGTTCTTAGCTGGGTCAAATGAATGTCAGAATGGATGTGCATAGGAAGTATGATAAGTATATTTTACTGTGTAGTAGGGCCTTTAAGATATGGAATGATTTATGAATTAAAAAGTAAAATTGTTATAGCTCAAGACAATTGCTGCCATGGTAAAATATGATATCTATGAAATTTTGTTTTTATGCTTCTATTATGATAATAGTAATAATAAAATTATTTATATAGCACCTTCCACACAAAAAGGGTTTAAAAGCGCTTAAGTCCTTTTGGGAAGTTCCATACCAACCATAAATTTACTTTTCTTTCTCCAAATTCATCACAGGTTTTTAATTGTAAGTACAAAAATGACTAAATATTATCCTAGAGTCATAAGACTTGAAACATGGGAAGACCAGACAAAGCCTCAGAATCTGATGGATGAGAGAAAATATTTCTTCTGTGACATAAATGAAATACATAGGTGATCTCTGGATTTCTTTCAGTCACTCCCTCCCCTCTAAAAAAACAACAAAAAACCCCCCAAAAAAAACCAACAACCCAACAATTTGCACAGGATAGGAATTATAAGGATATTAACCTGCTGCCAATGCATCAGAACACATACATTTATAATTATAACATTCCTGATTATAGTACTTAATACTATTCCTCAATAAATTAACACATATGTTGCACTATCTAAATCTAACCCAACTTATGATATCTTTAAATACGTTCATTCCAACAGTTTACTCAAAATTTTAATTTGAGCCAATGAAATTCAAGAGCTATTTAGTGAACTGAAGAATAGCATCCAATGTTGGGTATTTCTATGTTTTCCTTGATATTGAATTAATGCAATAATAAACCATTCACAACAAAAATTAAATGGCACCAAAAGACTTGAAGTTGAAATGAACTATTTTAGAAAACAAAACTCACGCATAAGGTGTTCAGGTACTGAAAAAGATGAGTTGTTTGTTTTGATGTCACAATTGAATGCCCAGTCTGGTTCTTTCCACTCGAGCCACTGTTAATTGTTAAACAGACACATAAACGTCAGTTTTGAGCAACTTATTAAGAAGGCCACAACTTCCGTTTTGACAAGTTATGTATTTCTTTATAAGGATTGGAATTCATTTTCAAGACAAGGAATTCCTACACAAAAGACAAATTTGGAAACCATTTTTCTTTGTATGACAAAAATGATAAATAGTATGTTTAGTAATGGCAAAGATAGAAGTATGATAAAAATTATTGTTGTGACCTTATACATGTAGCATAATATGTATTAGTGCATAAACTTTGAGACGTATGTGACATTGTCTGTGCACATTTTGCTCTACAAGTATTAAATTAGATACGCATGGGTTCATTGTGGCGTCATTGGTTGAGTGGTTAGGCTAACAGACTTGAGATCATGAGGTCCTGGGTTCGAATCCTGGTAAGGCTAGGCCTGATGTTGTGTTCCTTGGGGATGACACTTACCACACATTTCCCCCATTCCACCAAGGTGTAAATGGGTACAAGCACTAGCTTGGGAGTAAAAACCTGCATCAGACTAGCGCCCTGCCCAGGTGATAATTATCACATGTTCCGCTTACGCTATAGAAACCGGGACAAGCTCTGGCTCTTTCTTTCTTTATCAGTTCCCATTCTACCTTTCGGTGTATCGGTTCAGATGCCCGAGATGATCTTTCTCCAGGATGCCCTGTCCTGGCATTTTCTTGTTTCCTTCCAAAAATGTTAAATTTCTATTCTTCAATGCCTCTTTTATATCTTCTTCCCACTTTCACCGAGGTCTGCCTTTTGGTCTTTTACCTTGGGTTTTAGCACTGTATACTGATTTAGCTACATACTCAAACCATCTCAATTGATTTGTTTCTATCTTAGTTTTTATGCCCTCTGCTTTGGTTTGATCTCTTATTGTTGTGTTTCTGATTTTGTCTCTTTTAGTTTTTCCTACTTCTCTTCTTAGATATTTCATTTCAGCTGCCTGTACTCTACTGTATTCTCTACTGTCTAAGGTCCAGGTTTCACTGCCATAGAGGAGAGTAGGACATTAAACTGTATTACATACTGCCATTTTGGTTTTTGTTGACAATTCTTGCTTACCTACAAATGCCTTTCCTAGATGGTTATATATAGCACTTGCCTTTTTGATTTTCTGGCTGATTTTTTCTCTTAGTTTTCCCTCTGAGTTAATCATTACTCCTAGGTAATTGTAGCTTTGAACTTGTTCTAAATTTTCCCTGCCCAATTCAAGAATTTGTGTTTTCGCTTCCTAGTTACTAGCATTGTTTTGGTTTTCTTTGCACTTACTCTCATGCCTCTTTTATTTAGTTCATTGTTCATAATGTTGATATTCGACTGGAGGTCACTTTCTGATTTTCCATTGGCAAATGAAAGCATTGATACATTTACTGGTTTAAGCTTCCACATACCTATATTCGTTTTCTTCATTTTGGAGGATGCCTTTGACGGCTAAATTCATAAATATGATAAACAAAAGAGGACTTAGGTACAACCCTGTCTTACTCCTATATCTACATCAAATTCTGTAGATATGTTTCCAGCTACTCTCACTATGTTGGTTTACTGTAAAAACTTTTAATGGTTTCTATTAAATTTTGCTCTACGTTGTTTTCTTTTAAGGAAAGCCATAGTTCGTCCCTCCTCACAGTGTCAAATGCCTTTTCTAAGTCAATAAAACACAGGTGCAAGTCAATGTTTCTCTCAAGGAATTTTTTCATTATTTATCTAATTGTAAATATGTCTTGTACACTTTTTCCTGGTCTAAATCCACTCTGATGCTCTTCAATCTGATCCTCTACTCTTTTCCTTAGTCTCATTTCCAGTATCCTGGCATATACTTTTCCTGGAATGCTAAGCAGTGATATCCCTCTATAGTTTGAGCATTCCATAGTTGATCCTTTCTTTTGTATTGGTACTACCGTTCCCTTTTTCAGTTGTCTGGCACCTGTTTGGACTTCCATGCTTGTTGGCATATTGGATGTAGTAGTTTGTCTGCCTCTCTCCCTTGGTTTTTAATCATTTCTGGATAAACTTGATCTGCTCCTGGGGCATTTCCTAATTTCATTTTTCTTATAGCTGTTTGGATTTCTTCCATCAATATATCTACATCTTCAGCTGTCTCCTCTGGATTACTTGTTACTCTTAATAATTGATCTGTACTCCTTGTTTCATACGTTCTGGAGGGATTATGTAATTGGTGAAAATGCTTTCTCATGTTTCCATGATTTCGCTGTCTCCTTTCATTATTTCTCCTTTGGCATTCTTAATTTGTCGCATTGGGCATGCTTTGGTCTTTCTCATGCCCTCCATTGCCCCCCAGAACAGCTTTTGATTTCCTTTATAGCTTTCTTGAAGTCTTTGTCCAAACTTTTCCCATTGTTCCAATTTTGCTTTCCTCACTTCCTCTTTGGCGATAGTTCTTTTATTCATGTAATCTATTCTATCCTTTGGTCTCTTTGTTTGCAAGTATTTCTTCCAGGCATCCTTCTTTTCTTTGATCTTAGTCTTGACATTCTCATTCCACCATGCTGTTTTTTCCTATTTCCTTAAATTTTTTCCTACCACAGATCTCTTCAGTACAACTGAGGAGTGTTTCTTTATACAATTGCCACTTTTCTCCTATTGTATTATCATTCAGATCCATCTGCCTTTCACTGATAAATCTTTTTATCCTAGATTGGTATATCTCTTTTACTATTGGTTTATTTAGTTCCTCTATTTTGAGTTTAGTAGCTTTCTTCTCTTTCCTTTTCTGTTTGTTTTCTTCAGTCAGTAATCTCATCTTGGCAATCACTAAGTGATGATCACTAAATATTTCTGCTCCTCTGTTTACTCTTGCATCCAATGTACTGTAAAAAAGGCAGCTATTAACTATTATGCAGTCTATCATTGACTTTTTACACATGTTTTCATTTACTCTTGTATATTTGTGGATATCTTTATGAGGAAAAAAGGTGTTGGCTATTTTCATGTTATTCTTTAGACAAAAATCTATTAGTCTTTCTCTA
Source organism: Doris montereyensis (assembly GCA_037039925.1). Lineage (NCBI taxonomy): Eukaryota > Metazoa > Mollusca > Gastropoda > Nudibranchia > Dorididae > Doris > Doris montereyensis. The sequence continues at coordinate 21,046 of JAXRKP010002522.1, read as the reverse complement.
TTTGGAGAAGTTGTTGTCTCTCCTTCTTTACCTATTACTCCTCCTGACGTTTCTACATTGTTACCTACTCTAGCATTTAAATCTCCTAAAAGCATTAGTTCCTGTTTGGGTCTAAGATTCTCTGCAGCTATTTGTAAATCGTTTTCGAAGATATCTTTTTCTCTTTAGGTGCGTCTTCGTTTGGTCAATAAGTTATTAATAATTTAATTTCTCTTCCTTTTGGTTTAATATTTACCTCTAATAGCCGTGGGCTTATAAATTTCCAACTTTCTAGTAGCTTTTCATTTCTTTTTGCACTAGGAGGCCTACCCCTGCTCTAGCTCTATCTTTGACATCCACTCCTGAGAAGATTAAAATATGATTCGGTCCTACATTTTCTATTCCTTGTCCTTTTTTCTTTGTTTCTGTAATGGCCAAAATATCTACTTTGAAATTTCCCATTTCCTTAAACTAATTCTAACTCTTTTCCATTTATTCCCCTAACATTCCATGTTCCAAAAATCACAGGCCGTATTTGTTTCCAAGTTCGTCTTCGAAAGATCAAACCGGTTATTTTATATTTATTTTTTTCTGAATCTGTTTGGTTTTTGGATAAGCAAGGGATTAGCCCTGTACCCTAGGTAGATGGTGGGGCTGCCACCTTGAGGCCCCTACCAGGCCTTGTTACTTTCTGTCAGGGTTAACTCCCTTAGCCTTTGGTCAGTCAAGACCGGCCTGCAAGGCAGCAGGTTGTTTTCTTTCAGGGTTCACCCCCTTAGCCTTTGGTCAGCCAAGACCTGTCTGCAAGGCAGCAGGAAACTCGTGGAGGGCAGTCACTCCCTCATGCGTTTAGTTGCCGAGGCCGACACAATTGTGGTTGCATTTTCTCTATTTAGTTCCTACATTGACTGACATGGTATCAACCTTGGCATCCTCTCACAGTCCCTTTTTTCTTATTTACATGCTTCCTTTTATTGATTGGAGTAGTTTCCCTTTCAATTTTCAATGTGGTATCAGTGACCAAATGGTTAGGCTTCTGGACTTGGAATTATGAGGCACCAGGTTCCATTCTTAGCAAAGTCCAACGCTGTGTTCCTTGGAAAAGGCACTAAACATGCAAGGAAAGACACTTGACATGCATTTCCCCGTTTGACCCACATACAAATAAATGGCTTGGGAGCTTGGGAGTAAAATTCTGCATTAGACTAGCGTTCTGTCCAGGAGGTGATTATTGTCACATGTTGTGCTTTACGCTATAGAAATTGGGACACGCTCCGTTCTATAAGCTGTAATGGCCTTGCAAGAATTTATTTTACTTTTATTTTATTTCTCTTTGAATGAAGTGCTCTCTAATGTGAAAGAGGTGGTTTTGGTTGTTTATCCACTCCTTTGTCTTTTAGTGTCTTTGTCTTTTTAGTATCTATTTGTCTTTTAGTGTCTATTTGTCTTTTAGTGTCTTTGTCTTTTAGTGTATTTGTCTTTTAGTGTCTATTTGTCTTTTAGTGTCTATTTGTCTTTTAGTGTCTATTTGTCTTTTAGTGTCTTTGTCTTTTAGTGTCTATTTGTCTTTTAGTGTCTATTTATCTTTTAGTGTCTATTTGTCTTTTAGTGTCTAATTGTCTTTTAGTGACAAAGATCCAACATGTACCCTAGATATGGATGTTAACACTATATCAACTCTCTCATCTGATGTCAGTAACAGTGATGAAGATCAACCACAACCAAATATGGCAGAAAAGCCCTAAAAATTGGTCATGATTCATATCCACTATATAGTGTAGAGTGCATGTATCACAGGAAGTGAGTAACAAAAAATAGCTTTCAACTAACATAAAATCCAAACCTCATGAGATATCACAAAATTATTTTAAAACAATTTTTCAGAAGTATTTTTGCAAGTAGTACTGCCTTTTTGAGATGCTTATGAGAAACGCTGATCAAGAGTGATTTTTTTAAAAACATACCCAAATCCTTGGCAGTTTTCAATTGGTCAGGTCTAAAAGGTCTGGTAGTAGGCGAGTTAAATATGGTGAACGGCAAAAGTAGAGAACACAGCGTTTCTTCACATTTGAAGACAAGAGGAAGACTTTGTTGTTGGTTTTTTTTTACAGAAAGAGAGTGGATTTCATAAACTAGAAAGCCTTTCAATCTTTCCCCCTCACTCAATTTTGCTCTCACCTATAAGACTCTACCTCAGCCCACATATGTTTTGTTTAGGTCACTCACGCTAGCTGTTAGTACTGTTACTATAATTGAAACTTCAAATTCCAGTCAATTTCCAATTCATTGTTCTCTTTTTTTTAAACACTGAGATTCTATTTACATGAAACATGCTAACAAGAAAAGCTCAACCGTTATGTCAGTGAATCGCCACCACCCTCCCCCTCCTCAGGATAAAGTAAGTTTAAACAACACACAGTGACTTACTTCCTTGTTTCTCTTTGGTAAGACTCCTGGAACATTTACATTCAGTGTTTCCACATAGCCGTTGTTAAAGGTGACGCTACCACCAAATCATAGATATTCTTTGAAAGAGAATTACGAGAAAAAAATTCAACTCATTACCATTTCATATCATAAGCCTGAGTCTGATAAACAAAAATTACAAAAATAATACAGGTCTTTGTTCTAACATCCTACGGAAGTTTTCACTTAAGGGGGAGGAGTGGGTCTTCAAGGTCATTTTGAAAATTGCAGAAGCAAGACAACTATAACCTTCATATATATGAGTTCTCCGGGCAGTGGACAGGTAAGCACCTGTACGGGGAGTAGATGATCCCGCCCTCCACGAGTCTCCTGCTACCTTGCAGGCAGGTCTTGGCTGACCAAAGGCTAAGGGAGTTAACCCTGATAGAAAACAACCTGCTGCCTTGCAGGCCGGTCTTGACTGACCAAAGGCTAAGGGAGTAACCCTGACAGAAAATAACAACCTGCTGCCTTGCAGGCTGGTCTTGAATGACTAAAGGCTAAAGGAGTTAACCCTGATAGAAAATAACAAGGCCCGGTAGGGGGCCTCAAGGTGGCAGCCCCACCATTTACCTAGGGTACAGTGGGCTAATCCTACTTATCCAAAACAACCTGATTCAAAGTAATATATACAATGATATACCCGGCTTGAACTTTCGAAGACGACTCTGGAAAAGAACACGGACTGTGATTTTTGGAACATGGAATGTTAGGGCAATTAATGGAAAGGAGTTAGAATTAGCTGAAGGAATGGAAAAATTTAAAGTAGACATTTTGGCTATTACAGAAACAAAGAAAAATGGACAAGGAATAGAAAATGTAGGACCAAATCATACTTTAATCTTCTCAGGAGTAGATGTCAAAGATAAAGCTAGAGCAGGAGTAGGCCTCCTAATGCATAAAAGGCAAGAAATGCTACTAAAAAGTTGGAAATTTGTAAGCCCACGGCTATTAGAGGTAAATATTAAACCAAAAGGAAGAGAAATTAAATTATTAATAGCTTATGGACCAAACGAAGATGCCCCCAAAGAAGAAAAAGATCTCTTCGAAAATGATTTACAAATAGCTGCAGAGAATCTTAAACCCAAACAGGAATTAGTGGTTTTAGGAGATTTAAACGCTAGAGTAGGCAACAATGGAGGAGTAATAGGTAAAGAAGGAGAGACAACAACTTCTCCAAATGGAGAGAGACTAATAGATTTTTGCATAAAGAATAACATGAAAATAGCTAACAGTAAACGCATTTTTTCCTCATAAAGATATCCACAAATATACAAGAGTAAATGAAGACAGGTGTGAAAAGGCAACCACAGACTACATAATAGTTAGCAACTCCCTTTTTTACAGTACAATGGATGCTAGAGTAAGCAGAGGAGCTGAAATATTTAGTGATCATCACCTAGTGATAGCCAAAATGAGATTATTAATGGAAGAAAACAAACAGGAAAGGAAAGAGAAGAAACTACTAAACTCAAAATAGAAGAACTAAATAAACCAATATTAAAACAGATGTACCAATCCAGGATAAAAAGATCTATCAGTGAAAGGCAGATGGATCTGAAGGAAAGCACAATAGAAAAAAAGGGCAAATATATAAAGAAACACTCCTCAGTTATACTGAAGATGTCTGTGGTAGGAAACAAATTAAAGGAGATAGGAAAAGGACAGCATAGTGGAATGAGAATGTCAAGACTTAGATAAAAGAAAAGAAAGATGCCTGGAAGAAATACTTGGATATGATAGATTATGTTAGTAAAAGAACTATTGCAAAAGAGGAAGTTAGGAAAGCAAAACAGGAACAGTGGGAAGAGTTTGGACAAAGACTTCAAGAAAGCTATCAAGGAAATCAAAAGGTGTTTTGGGTAGCAATGAAGTTGAAGAGCATGAGAAAGACCAAAACATGCACATTACGACAAATTAAGAATGCCAAAGGAGAAATAATGAAAGGAGACAGTGAAATCATGGAAACGTGGAGAAAGTATTTTCAACAATTACATAATCCCTCCAGAACATATGAAACAAGGAGTACAGATCAATTATTAAGTAATGGAGATGAGACAGCTGAAGATGTAGATATCTCAATGGAAGAACTTCAAACAGCTATAAGAAAAGTGAAATTAGGAAAAGCCCCAGGAGCAGATCAAGTTTATCCAGAAATGATTAAAAACCAAGGAGAGAGGCAGACAAACTACTACATGCAATATGTCAACAAGCATGGAAGTCCAAACAGGTGCCAGACGACTGGAAAAAGGGAACGGTAGTACCAACACACAAGAAAGGATCAACCATGGAATGCTCAAACTATAGAGGGATATCACTACTTAGCGTACCAAGAAAAGTATGCCAGGATTCTGGAAATGAGACTAAGGAAAAGAGTAGAGGATCAGATTGAAGAACACCAGAGTGGATTTAGACCAGGAAAAAGTGTACAAGATCACATATTTATAATTAGACAAATAATAGAAAAATTCCTTGAGAGAAACATTGACTTGCACCTGTGTTTTATTGACTTAGAAAAGGCGTGAGGAGGGACAAACTATGGCATTCCTTAAAAACACAACCTAGAGCAAAATTTAATAGAAGCCATTAAAAGTCTTTACAATAAACCAACATGTGCAGTGAGAGTAGCTGGAAATGTATCTGAGGAATTTGATGTAGATATAGGAGTAAGACAGGGTTGTATCCTAAGTCCTCTTTTGTTTATCACATTTATGGATTAAGTCGCGAAGGCATCATCAAACGTGAAGAAAATGAATGTAGGTATGTGGAAGCCCAAACCAGTAAATGTATCAATGCTTTCATCTGCTGATGATTTAGTTCTGTTTGGAAAATCGGAAAGGGACCTCCAGTCAAATATCAACATCATGAATAATGAATCAAATAAAAGAGGAATGAGAGTAAATGCAAAGAAAACCAAAACAATGCTAGTAACTAGGGAAGCTAAAACACAAAATCTTAAATTAGGCAGGGAGAATTTAGAACAAGTTCAAAGCTACAATTATTTAGGAGTAATGATTAACTCAGAGGAAAACTAAGAGAATCCAAAGGGCAAGGGCAATATATAACCATCTAGGAAAGGCATTTGTAGGTAAAAAAAAGAATTGTCAACAAAAACCAAAATGGCAGTATACAACACAGTTTATGGCAGTGAAACCTGGACCTTAGACAGTAGAGAATACAGTAGAGTGCAGGCAGCCGAAATGAAATATCTAAGAAGAGTAGTAGGAAAAACTAAAAGAGACAAAATCAGAAACACAACAATAAGAGATCAAACCAAAGCAGATACATAAAAACTAAGATAGAAATGAATCAACTGAGATGGTTTGGGCATGTTAACAGAATGAATGACAATAGAATAGCTAAATCAGTATACAGTGGTAAAACTCAAGGTAAAAGACCAAAAGGCAGACCTCGGAGAAAGTGGGAAGATGATATAAAAGAGGCATTAATGCAAAGAAATTTAACTTTCACGGAAGAAAAACAGAAACTGTCAGGACATGGCAGCCTGGAGAAAGATCATTTCGGGCATCTAAAAACCCATACACCGGAAGGTAGAATGGGAACTGATAAAGAAAGAAAGAAAGATATATGAGTTCTTTCTATGCGTTGAAATAAGAGGGGGAAAATATACAAAACTGAAATTTGACCAAACGTTGAAACAATGCCATATTGGATTTATATACATAACATGAATTTTTAAAACGTAAAAACTGCATCAATGCAGCTGAAATTATTGTTTATAAAGAGTTCAAAATTAGTGGATTACTAAGTTTGACAACTGATTACCTGCACACATTTGCCAGAAACTGAGGGAGGTGCCTCAACAACGCCCCCATTTGACAATCTGTCCCGCAGTGGTACTTGCAGGCCATTGATGCCTCCACTGTCACTCAAAGAGGAAAAATAGCAATATATAACACATCAAATGATGATGTTTTTAAGATATTAAAACAAACTGAGATAGAGAACTCTTTTTTTCTAAAATCTTATTGTAAGCCATTACTTGAGTGTTCTTACGATGTCAAAGGCATCTCTATTAATGGCTTCATAATGATATCATCACACAATTTTGTCCTAATAAGACAAAATACAACAACTGAAACATGGGGATAACATACCTGAGACACAAGTAAGAAAACTATCCCACAAATGATTCAAATTATAATGTACTTTATGGCAACAAACTGAAAAATGCATGGTGTTCATTTTAATAAAACACATAAAAAGACCTACAAGTTTTGTGTTAAATGAAATGTTAATTTAAACGATGACTTTTTAACTATTTTCCATCGAAGAGATATCTTTTTTTTTAATGTTCTGCATTGCAGTAATCAATAGACTGTATATGAAAAAGGAATAAAATCATCTATATTAACATTATGCTCATTGAGAAAAATGTATTTACAATCCAACCACAAGTGTCTCTGAAGAAGCATTGATGTCTTGGACAACAAAGGGTCCGTGTTCAGGTCATTTTACCACAACATTGTTTCCAACCGTTTCCATGTCGGATGTCCTACTTTGGGCTTCTGATTCTTCCTTACGAAAGAAGAGCTTCAAACTCCGGATCAGCTTGGAATGGAAAAAAAACAACATATTATATATATATATATATATATACCCTATATATAATTATATATATATATATATATATATATATATATACATATCATCATTACTGTAGATTTTAGCATTGCAAATTCAATATGATAATTCAATTTAATAAAGGAAATAGTGGTAGTGCTAATATTACAGTCTACCTGAATCAGATGTATGTGAAGAAAAACATGCAATTTAAAATATTTTTTTCAAAGTCAGATAAAGCTCACCACTCCGATACCCATATCAATTCAAAAAGTTTCTATATCAGATTCTATTCCCACAAAATTGCACATACTATCAGTAAATCAGTTGTTGAGATGGTATGGACATGTAAAGAAAAAGGATAGGAGTAAATTGGACAGAAAATATTGTGGATGGACATACCGGGCAGGAGGAAGAGGAAGACCAAAAGAAGATATATGGATTTAATACAGGAAGATACGAAGATAGTCAGTGCAAGGGATGGAGACGAACAGCATGGGACAAAGTGAAAAAGAATGATCTGCACAAATTATCAGTAAATCATTGTCATGGGTTATGTTAATCTTCTATTTGATAATTGTCTATAAAATGTACAATCCAAATGTATTGAAAAAGTACTGAAAAAAGTAATCTGTAGGTGTCTCTCTCGACTACTTTGATTGAAAGTTAACTGGTGGTAAATCATGAAAAATGATGATTCTGTTTATAATTGCATATTGTAACAAGTTACACGGGAATGAAGAATGACTGTAATGCAAGACTGTCCCGCAAAATGCGGGACGCTTGGCAATCCTGCCTGAGCATATGAAAAGATAGAGCTTTTAGCTATTGATGAAAGGAACGTAATTGTTTTAAGGACCTTCTCTGTCCTCACCTTTATGCCCAAACCTGTTACATTGATATTGCTTTCATTAGAGACAATGAGTCGTATCTGAAGATTGGAGCCACTTTCTGTAAAGTTGTTCAGGAGCCTAAAAACAAGATAGAAAAAAAACCATGTTGAAATAGTTTAGTGCTCTGTTTAAGTTTAGCAAACAATAATATCCCTTAACCATCCATGCATAAATATTTATTATGAGCTCAAATTCCTTGAATGGATAGTAAAGTATTAGGTACACACATGCAAAGGCAGGCACCAGATTGAAGGCAATCAGAATTAATCAACCACCTACATTTATAGAATGTTTCTTTGCTTCATTGGAACTTACCCTGTCCACTATATGACGTAACATCAAAGGAAATTTAGATGAAAGACTTGTGATGAAAGAAGTAGAATATATTAGCAGCAATGGACAACGGCTTACCATTTACTAAAAGTAAAGTAAAGAAAAGCCCACACTCAAAGTGGAGCGTTTGGTAATCAGGAGTAAAGTCCTAATTTTTCTAGACATACGGAATGTGGTAGATTGCCATTGCTTTCTATGATGTCTTTACTTTCGATGAGTTTGAAAAGATCTAGCTAACCATTTCGCTGCTGGGTCGGCAGGAGGGCCAGAAAAAGTTTACCCGGACTGTGAATTTAACTCAAGACTCCTAGGTGGTAGTCCAATGCTCTAAAGACTGAGCTACCTGCGCCTCAATTTAATTAGATGTAAAAATTTCAACATTTTATGCATCAATAAAACGTCTGATTGTGATGTTTTGTTAACAAAAAATGTCCACAGGATTTTAACTAAAACAACATATGCTAAAACTTGTATGCATAATTTCCTGTATAAAGTATTCAGTTTCCCTTTTTTGTGAATAAAACATGTTTGAGCAAGGTAAGATAGATTTATTAATAAGTGCAAAAAATCCTGCTTTTTAAACATCCGACATGGAGACCATTTATTGCTATAGAGCTACATCAATGTGTGAATCATGTGTATGTAAAAGATCATATATATAGGACACGCGTCTAAATCTGGCCATCCAACCTGCTACACCACAATTACACTGTCCTTATTGAAAAATGAAAGCTTGATTTCATTATTGTAGCTAAAATCTAGATCTAGCTCGAGAACAAAATTTCAAACTTAGCCGTAGATGTGTTATAAAATTGAGATTTCAAAATCATGAGAAAGGATTTAAATCAGATTGGAAATGGGAAATAAAAACTAAAAAAATCCCCTGTGAAAGAAAACAATGAACTACACTGTAATAATTCTTACGACATGATTAAATTTGAAGCAGAAAACTAAAAGAATAATGGAAGAAATAAGAAAATTTAAAATGAAATTAAGCAGAAAATCATAAATATGAAATTGTTGTCTTTTGAGAGAACTCAGTCTTCCATAAATTTTATTCTACTTCTGTACATGTATGACATAAGTTAAATTATGGAAGATCTCATCTACATTTAGGTTGCTTCTTGCTATTATTGATTACAAAAAAGCATATACTCACAAGATGTTCAAAAGGAATTTTGCTTAGGTCTAGCATGGTGCATTTAATACTACTACCCACCAGCATAACTCGCCATAGGCTAATTGTACATTCCCAACGATTAGACTGATTTGGGCATGTCTTATATATATAGTATGATAAATAAATTTAAAGCAAAAATAAAATATCATTGAAATTTGAATGTAGCTTTTAAAGATGAGAATGCAGGGAACTATTTCTCAATCACACTTAAATATATACAACTTGTCTGTAAAAATAAAAGGATCGAGACAATGAAACAAAGACATATCTCTATGATAGCGTACTTCACTGTCACATGAACTGTTCTGTTACGGAAAATAAAGTGCTGAATATTAAAACTGGAGTGTTTTTGCAAATCCCATTGAACTTTCTTCATACTCTTGACTTTGACACTGGTAAATTATAATTGGCTGCAACACCTAGGGAAGAGGAAGGGAGGAAGAAAAAATGAAAAATGTGCCATAAATAAATCTCAATTGATCACTGTTGTGCATACAGAAACAAACACAAAATCTGGTTTAGCTGAAACTTTTCCTCAAAGGGACTGGTGTTCAGTTAGGAAACCTTTTACATATTTGAGGATTTTGTGTCAGAATGGTATAAGTAGTTTAGCCTGATTGTGTGAAAATTTTTTTTTCATGGGAAAATTAAATCTATGTCTTACATATCATGAAAGCTGTTAAAAAATTTAAAAGCCGAAGGAAGATTAAAGACACTTTTTGGTGGAAACACAGGTTATTCCATGGTCAAATAGCCTACAAAAGACTTCATCATAAATATTTTCCAAAGCACTTGTCATTTTGGAATATGCTTTTAAGTGGTGGATTTGGGGTTGAAAATGGTTATTCATTATAAAATCAAGCAATAGTGAAAGCAATGTAAGACTGTATGGGAAATATTTCAAATCATAATTATTTCGTTTTGGAGGTCCCAAGGAGGAGTTACCTGTATACTATCAGAGCCCATAACATACGCCTTGATACTGTAAGCAACTTGAATGTTCCAAGTTGTTTCTTGTTGCTTTTTTACCATTGAAAAGGTACCTAAGAAAGAAACAGAGACATTTTTGATCTCCACCTTTAATCTCTTTTAGCTAACCAAAATGGTTTGGAAAGTGCATAAATGGCTACAATGTTACACATAAACTTATTAAAACATTTTTTACATTTAAGAAAGCAATAACGATTTTTTATTTGATGAACAGTAATTCAAAAACTATACATTTGTCTGTTGAATTCACATTAAATGTTCACACCCAATTAACCATTTTTGTTTTTGGCTGTTCTTCCCTGAACCCCCTGTCTGTCTGTATGTCTGTCTGTCTCACTCACACACTTTCATTAAAAAGAGAATGTTTACCTGCAATTTCCATTGGAAGCTCAAACTTGAAAGGAAAGACATAAGAGCCAAAGTCAAGGCACCCTGTGTATGATAAATTCATCGAGTTTGAAAGAAGAATGAAGGAAAAATAAGAAAAGGAAAAGGAATCAATGAAAGAAAAAAAAAGAAGTTCTAGAAGGGAAGAGCTGATTGTTAGGTTAAAAAACACATTTGAAAAGGAAAATCCATCTAACACAGTCTGTACCTTATAAAGAAGTGAGTTAATGTAATTTGAAAAAAAAAAAGACGGAATCCAACAAATAAGCGTGAGCACATGATAAAAAGGTCATCTTTTTCCCCCATCCAAATACTAACAAAAAAATGTTCCATCATTCTGACACACACATATGTATATACATATTATAAAAGAAAAACTTACAGCTTTTGAAAAAAAACTTACCCTCCTGGGAGTATAAAGTAACATCAGAAAAGTCAACTTGATCTGTTTCCCTTTTCATACTCAAGCTTGTGTTCTTTTCACATTTGTAATCATACTGACCTGGAAACATATTTGAAGATATATCTTTAAACACAATGCTATTGTGAAATACCGAGCAGTGTCAAAAATATGTTTAAAAAAAAAGTAATATTTAATCAGTTCTATGAGTTGTGTGCAGGAAACAACTGCTCAATTAAGAGACAATGCCATTTTACGACTGTAGTGAGGAGTAGGGAGATATTTTATTAACAGGAAATGTTCAGCAGTTGGAAATTTCACACTTCAAATTCTTGTCTTAAAAATCAATGAAACATAGAAGCATCAAAGACCAAAAAAAAAGTTCAAACACTATTCTACATTAACTGTAACTTACAAGCTTCGGTTCCTCTAAATGTAACCTTGATACCTGACCCTTCAGTTGGCCGACAAATGCGTAGATATACAGCGCTGAAATGAATTGAAATGAGAAAAGAAAATCTTAACCTTGAGGCATGAAGGAAGATTACTATGAAAAAAACCCCCAAAACAAACAAACAAAATAAAATAAAGATGATAAAGATAAAGATAGATTTATAGTCTGTATCCCCACAAAGGTGCAGGCTCACTGACTGTACATCATTTATTCCCTAGTAGACCATTTCATGCAATGTCCTTCTCCAGTCCCTCGGGAGTATACAATACACCAGCCTGTAAAGTTCTTTGTAGTAACCTCTGACAAGATCTTTCTTTATTTACCTATAGCTGTATACTCATTTACACCTGTCTCAAGGGAGGAAAGTAAGGGGTTTGAACCAGTGTCATCACGATTACAAGCTGACAACACTACAGTTCAGCAACAACGCCTGATAACTGAAAGAAAAAATCCAACTGTTCTTTTGTGAGAACTTAAGAGAGTAAACTCATTTAATGCATATTTTATGGCTAATATTGTGAAAATCATACATTAATTTTGATGCTTTGTGTGTTGTTTGTTTTGAAATATTTGATCAGTATATTCTTTTGTTTGAATTATCAGTGATACAGTGAATAAAAGTGCTTTAATTACATGTGTACATGTTTCCTTTTCAAACTGTCATGATCAATCAAAATAACATATCGTCGGTGAAATTATCTAACCACGTAAGTTGGCGTAGTAAAATTTTTACGAGAGACAAAAAACAAATTAATATTTCATTACATTATTGAATATGTATGTTTTTAACTGTAATTTGATTAAAATATCATCCCTATGCTCAGAAACAAGTTTTATAGAAATACATTTAATAAACGTAGAAAATTGACGTATGTGCATAATCCTTATTTTTGAAAGCTCTAAACACGCTTATCACTCAGGAAATGAAACTATGATGACGTACATCCACACGCCTTGTAATATATGAATATGAGCATTAAAATTTTGATAAATTAATTACTGATACTATACACGTAAGGTTTTTCATTTTCTGGATCATATTACTATTTTTGTATTTAATTATGGCCAAATGAAGAGAATAATAAAAGCAATCCTTGTTTGATTTTGTGATTATTTGATAGGTGAAGAAAGACACATTTAAAGTTTAAGTTCCCTAGAAGAGTGATTTTATTATTGAAATTCAATCTCAAATTGACAAATAACAAAAACGTCATTCAGAATTGACAGATAACAAAATACATGTATGTATTTAAAATCCTACATTCAAAATCTTGTTTGAAAGTTAAATTTTGCCATTTTGACAACAACAACAACGACATTTTCATACACTTTGAAGAACTGTATCTTTGACCACAGTAAGAGAGACCGTTCTCCCTGCTATTTCTTTTTGGGTTTCTTTTTCTCTTGTTTATAATAGATTTCTGACAATTAGCAAGGCCTGCTTTCCTTTCCCTTCTAACACTTCACTGTTGACGCTACTTGACTCATCTTGTAGAGCAACCACAAATCCATGCACCGGATCTCCACCGTCTCCTTCTTCTGGCATTATCCCAGCTCATATACCACCAACAACATCACTATCTTCAGGCCTATTAATATAACTGTTTCTGTACCATCATTAACATCATCTCCTTCAGTCAACATCATTTCTAACTTCAGTACCATCAATACATAATTATTATCACCACCTTCAGTGCCAGCAATAATATATATGTACCTTTAGTGCCATCAATAACATCAGGACCTTCAGTACAACCAATTATATTATCATCTTCAGTACCATCAACATCATCACCACCATCAGTATTATTAATAATATTACTACCTAAAGTACCATCAATAACATCACTAGCCCTATTACCATCAATAACATCACCCTC
>JAXRKP010002522.1:0-2500 GCA_037039925.1 Doris montereyensis | reverse complement strand
ATGTAACCAAAAAGATAGTTTCGCTTTCATATAGAGGTGTTAGTAAACAATGCGAGTAAACGAGTTCCGCTCGAGTACTCAACAAAGTATTAGACCGCCCGACTACTCGCTCGAGTAATTCACAGCAGGTGTCACAACTACTCGAGTACTCGGTCGAGTAATTTTCTTCTATTTAAAAAAAAATTAAATATGCTTAAAATTGTTTCTGGAATCTTAGAAAAACTTTAAAAAAAATGAAGAGCCAGGACTCTGGAACCTACTGACTGAATAGAAACGTAGATCTAATTCACAGCCTAAATCTAGATTCTAGACCTAGTTAATAGAATCTAGATCTTTCTAAAAAAGAAAGCCAGGACTCTAGAACCTAAAAATCTAGATCTAAATCTAGAATCTAGAATCTAGATTCTAGATAAAATTACCTAGAATCTAGAATCTAAGATATAATATATTATCTACTAAGGACTGAAACTTCTCTTCCGAAGTGAAACCACGGCTGGCGAACTCATATCATCCAGGCGTTCAAGACTGCTCCAACACATTTATATGCTGTATTTTTGAACAACAATTTATAGAAATTGAGAGGAAGAAAAAAACAAAGCAAAAAAAACCCCCATCCCCCCCCCCAAAAATAAAATAAAATAAAATAAAAATAAAAACCCAACCAAAAAAAAATTAATTCTTACATTTTTTTTTGAAATTGAGTAAAAAAAAAACGAAAAAAAAAACAAAAAAAAACAAAAAAAAAAAAAAAAAAAAAAAAAAATAAAAAGCCAACCAAAAAAAATAAAATTCATTCTTAAATTTTTTTTACAGCAGGGCAATCGTTGATGACTCATGGATGTTTAGTCTACATGTATTCAGTTGACTGATCCACAACTCTGAGATTGCCTTCCAGTCAAAAAAAATAAATATAATGTACATTTTCATTTGGCGAAAACTTTGTTCATTAAAACTCGAGTAGAAGTTCGAGTACTTGAGTACTCGCTCGAGTAGTTGACGGTTGTCCGACCGATTACTCGAGTAGTAAAAAGTGCTACTCGCACACCTCTACTTTCATATTCAATCCAAAGCGGAAGTTGGCCTAGAGGAAGAGGTGTGGCATTTCCGTTTTCGCAAAAATACCACTCGTTAGCCAGGGAAATCAATCGTCAAGTTTACGCTTAAGCTGACTGGCAAATGAGAGAGAGAGAGAGAGAGAGAGAGAGAGAGAGAGAGAGAGGAGAGGAAGAGAGAGAGAGAGAGAGAGAGAGAGAGAGAGAGAGAGAGAGAGAGAGAGAGATTACCCAACTTCAAAGCAGAACGCTTGGCAGTAAATGGGATTAAACATGAAGCCCATATAGATCTAGTATATTTAGGAATTTGTAATCAGATTGTTTTCATTTGATTGTCTTTTGTGTGTGTGGTTTTGATGGTAGTGAAGTGGCTTTGCTAACTAAAAAAAAGGCTCTGACATGAAAATAAGTCCCAGGCAAAATAATTTGACTTTTCATAAGACTTTTAATCACGTCGTATTAATCTGCTTTTGATACTTTCATTACAATATTATTATAATGTCGCAAATTAATTCAAACAGACAGGTAGATGGATCTAGATCTTGAATCTGTATCTGTAAAAATTTAGACATAAGGGCATGGTCATTAACGAAAAGATCTAGGAAAATGATGTAAACGTTTTGTTTTCAGCTAGATTCAGCGATTGGCATTGGCCCTATTGGTGTTATTTATTTTTTGTACACGTCGACTAGTCAACCACAGAGACACTCTCTTGTCTCTTACTCTTGTGGAAAAGAAATTAAAAAGAACACTTGCAGGAAGGAGTTGTCGATCCAAACTCGAAGGCCGGAGACAAGCAAGCAGCTGACAAGTAAGAAACATAGCTAGTCTAGATTTAGATTCTAGATTCTACATTATGTATCTAGAGCTAGATCTAGACCTAGATTAGATCTCCAATTTAATTATTAAATCTAGACTAGGGGTCTGGACTGGGAGTTTATCAATGTCAATTTCAATTTTGATTTCTCTTTGACTTTAGTGTTATTGGACAGTAACAAGTTGGAGGTCGGATCTAAAAGATCTAGAATAGATCTAGAGTTTGCATCTAGATCTAGATGTATATGTCTGTATTCCTTAGCATAAGAAAAGTGGCTCGCTCAGCCAGGGCAATTGCAGCCGAACACTAATTGGCTCTCTGACTTGTCGCCTCGGGGAGGCTGCCCACAGAGTCCAGTTAATGGGGCACTGTGGTTTCTGACCAGGCCATCACCAATCTATTATATTGGGCTGTGATTATTCTCCGCCGCCGGCGGAGAATAACCAAATTTGTTTATTCTCCGCCGGTTTTCTACTGCGGTGGTCTCGCGCTATCGAGAGGTGACGTGATTTCATCATCACGCGCTTTGTCTATTTTCCGCCGGGTTTTCTACTGCCGTGGTCTCGCCGGTGGCATCGAGAGAGAGACAGAGAGAGAGAGGGAGGGAGAGAGAGACAGAGAGGAGAGAAAG
>JAXRKP010002521.1:40000-45000 GCA_037039925.1 Doris montereyensis | reverse complement strand
GTAGTAGTAGTAGCTTTTGATTTGATCGTTCATTGTGCGTCAAAGAATCTGTTGCCAAGCCAGTAAGAGTAACTATATTTTGTATGAATGTATGTTCTAAATCATCCACAGATTGTTTCCATTTGAGGGTTTTTTTTTTTCCACCAAAAGGGACATCAATTAAGAAAGTATCATTGTTTCCCTGTCTTTGAGTAGAATTTTCATTCACCTAAACTGCCATTTTAAACAAGTTCTGTAATCAAAACGTTGGAATAGTTATGTCCATGCCTACCTGTGTAACCTCAGTATCGAATACTGACTCGATCAAATAACCATAAGTAAATATCACCTAGGGTGAAACATACTTGTAGATTATAATGCCCAATGCTGCCTCTAATTACACGTGTGTAATTCTACGTGGTTATTCTCTAAGCTAGTCAAGTTTATCTCTTGCTTTGTTTATGTGTGTTTGTTGGGTGGGGGGGGGGGGGGTTATTGGCAGAAGCACGGGTTTTAAAGATAATAATAACATCTCTATTCGGTGTGTACATTAATCTTTGGTGTTATATTTTCACTTTGTTTTTGTTGTTGGTCAGTTTGTTGTTTTTTTATTTGAAATACAAGTAATGGGAAACAATGAGAGTTACACATCGAAATCGCCGAATTCATCTTTGTGCTTTCTTTTTCGGTGGGGGCGGGGGAGGAGGGGGGGGGTTCTTTATCTTTTTTTTTATTTTCGAGTGTTATTACATAGGGTATAATGAAATCACAGTTTCGTTTCGTTTCGTTTTTCTTCTGCACTGCCTGGCAATAAACTCAGTGTCCCATCACCAACAGACACAAGCTGTCCCTGTGTAGTAGGGAAGCAATGAAAGGTGAGGCGATTCAATGCCTTTAACAGCGCGGATCAAAGAGATGAATGCGGTGTTATAATAGAAGTAAGAACATTTTTGCACTTGATGACTTCATTAGATGAGGCAGGCTTATCAGTTAGCAGCCGTTCATGAATTGAAACCAGGGTGTATTTGTGGTTGTTGCTGGTGTTGTTGTTGTTAATTGTCGTTTAGGATGATTGGATTTCATTTTGGGTGTATCTGCACGTGGCAGTAAAGTTAATGAAAATAAATCTAGAGCTACATCTTCAGCTATGCATGAGTCTAGATTAGGAACGGAGTGACGGTAATCATGTGAGGATAATTCAATTTCATAACAGGGGAGAGAATTATTTGATTCTTTAAATGATTAAATACATTATGATACGTGTTGAAGTAAATTTTTAAACATAAACAGGTATGACATAATTGATTATTATGTGATACAAGTAAAAGCATTTTATTTTTGAATATTCACAAAATATTGCATTGTAAGCCAATATATTTGCGTGAATTAAATTGTACGAGTAAATGCGAACTCATTGAAAGTGAAATTTAGTTTATCTCGTCACACTTTCTGGGACAAAGGTCACCAAAAACCTTCTTCCATTTTCTTCCGACTTGTGCAATGTTTTCCAATTGTGTCATGTCTCAGTTGTTTCCCCGTTCCAGGTCTCTTCTCTATGAGTTATGTGGCCACCTCTTTTTACTTTGCCATGTGGGTTCCATGTCGGTGCATATCTGGTGGTATCTGTTGGATCTTTTCAAAATATATGCCAGAGCTGCTTCCATTTCTTTGTCTGGTGTCATCCTCAATGGATTGTTGATTACCTTGCTGTTCTGAGGATTGTTGATTACCTTGCTGTTCATTGGTGACCCTATCTGGTTTAATCGGTGCCAAGGATTATACGAAGGTCGTTTGTTTTTTGTTTTGTTTTTTTTTGGGGGGGGTTGGGGGGGGGGGGGGGGGTAAAAAGATCTGTAGCTTCTTTATGTTTCTTTTTGTAGCTTTCAGGTTCCTAAGCCATATTATGATATGGTGGATTTGACATTTGTGTTAAAACGCTTCAGCTTTGTCCTTCGTCCAATTTCCTTCGATTTCCCAACATTATAAGTATGTTTGAAAAACTTTAAGTATATAGAATAAACAATACTCGAGGTGAGAAGTATTACGACCCATCAAAATCATTATACAATAAGCTACTCAATATTACAATGTAGTCAAACACTTAATAATGCACAATGTCATCTGTAACACATTAAATGCAACACAATGATATTATACACAATGGCAGTGCGCAATAGACACATCTATTATAATAAGAGTTGGTGCACTCATAACTCAAGTGTGTAACTCCATCTTTAATCCATACGGAAATACAAACAACAGGACACGTGTATCCCTTTATGTAACTTGAAGCACAACTTCGTACGTTCAGTAAACGCATGTAGAATAGTATATTATTACTATGTACTAATGATATTCACAAACAGTGGAAACATAATTTTATCTCTGTGAAATCTACATGGTCATGAAACAAAAAACATGGGTTAAATTTTAGTGTACATGTATACAGAATGTGATAGACAATTATATCACCTGGTCAGCCCTTTATAGCGTTGATGTCTCGCATTGGGTTTCAGGTCACTGCTTTTATTACTGTTTTATTGTTGTCCATCGTGTCGACGGTATGTTTTGGTGTGTACTGTATAAATATATATTAGGCGCACGCGTGCGTGTGTATGTTTAGGTGTGTGTGTGTGTGTATGTATATGTCATAATACTATTACATAAACTGTAATATATGATTATGAGTTGGTGCCTCTTTGTGCGTCAAAAAAACACCCTCGGTTGCCAGGCCTCTAGAGTAACCGTATTTTGCATGTAGCTTGTAGATGATCCTCAAGGCTGCACATCGCTAGGTCTAACATTGAGATTGCATTCATTTGTAGATGATCCTAAGAGTTGTACATCGCTAGGTCTAACATTGAGATTGCATTCATTTGTAGATGATCCTAAGCGCTGCACATCGCTAGGTCTAACATTGAGATTGCATTCATTTGTAGATGATCCTAAGCGCTTTGCACATCGCTAGGTCTAACATTGAATTGCATTCATTTGTAGATGATCCTAAGCGCTGCACATCGCTAGGTTTAACGTTAAGATTGCATTCATTTGTAGATCATTCTAAGAGTTGTACATCGCTAGGTCTAACATTGAGATTGCATTCATTTGTAGATCATTCTAAGGGCTGTACATCGCTAGGTATAACGTTAAGATTGCACTCATTTGTAGATGATTCTAAGGGCTGTACATCGCTAGGTCTAACATCGAGATCATATTCATTTCAAGATGTTTTCTATGAGAAGTGACGTTTAATGGAGGACAATTGTTCATTGTCTCCCCGTCTTTGAGTAAATTGTCCATTCACCTAAGCCGACATTTTAAACAAGTTTTATAATTAAAAAGTTGGAATAGCACCGTTCACGCCTACCCAAGTGACATAAGACTCCTGTTATTAAACAAGGGTATGCTTCATCACTCAAAGTAGGGACACGAAATCAAATAGACAGTAACGTTGAAGGATAATAACAATAATCTGAAAGATTTTTTTTTTCAAAAGTAAAGTAAATTGCGAAGACTGAACAATGTGGGTGTTATCAGTTTGTTTTCAGATCGAGCTGGTTAGTTTCATACACAATAATATATTATCCCATTACATGCTTTATTTTAATGATGGTATCAATTCCATTAACAGTTATGTTAATGGATGAACGTTGTGTGTGTTTGCATGTGCGTGTGCGTGTGTGTGTGTGTGTGTGTGTGTGTGTGTGTGTGACCTTATGGTAGGCTGTCGGGCTCAAGATCGGACAGTTTTAGGTTCGAATTCCTAGTAATGTTTAATAGAGATAAAAATTGTTACATGTAATTACTTAAGTTTCGTCATTATTGTAAAATTCAGTTCTAAACAGGACTAAACCGTAACTTCGTTTGGGCTTTATAAACTGAAAAAGGGGGGGAGACGGAAGAGCGACAGAACGTGTCTGTGTGACACAATATTATCAAAAGTCGATTTCATCGTTATTCTTAGTCTGAAATGGGCCTGGGGCGTTTGAACTCCGAGCGAGCCCTTAAAACAGCAACTATCATCGCTTACACGCCTCAATTGCTTTGATGCCAGAATTCCGGACTTCATCGTTCAATACCAGAAAATTGACCCGGATGGAGAATAAGGTTGTAAACAGCAAAACTATCAAAAATTATTATAAAAAGACGATATCGGGAATACAGGAATTTGGGGAGAAAGAGGAATACATGTCATAATATTACGGACGTTATCCTACAGCTGTGAGATTTCATATCGCATGCCATGCTTTCAAAGCGATATTATCGATACTCGGTTAATAATTTATAAATATTGATGAATGAATCCATTGTGTGTGGGTGGCTTCATGGAAGAATGCATGTGAATTGGTTACAATGGTTGAGATATTTGATGACCCACGTGCATCACATTCGCAGGCCATGGTTTGGGAATCTGGGAAAGACTTGAGAATTATTTCCTCCTAGAGAGACCAAGCTCCTGGTTTCTGTAACGTGAAGCGGACCAGGCGATACAAGGTTATCACCTGGCAGCAACAACAGTCTATCACTGGGTTTATCTCGCTCTCTCCCTCCCTCCCTCCCTCCCTCCCTCCCCTCTCTCTCTCTCTCTCTCTCTCTCTCTCTCTCTCTCTCTCTCTCTCTCTCTCTCTCTCTCTCTCTCTCTCTCTCTCTCTCTCTCTCTCTCTCTCTCTCTCTCTCTCTCTCTCTCCCTCTCTCTCTCCCTCCCTCCCTCCTCCCTCTCTCTCCTCCCTCTCCCTCTCCCTCCCTCTCTCTCTCTCTCTCTCTCTCTCTCTCTCTCTCTCTCTCTCTCTCTCTCTCTCTCTCTCTCTCTCTCTCTCTCTCTCTCTCTCTCTCTCTCTCTCTCTCTCTCTCTCTCTCTCTCTCTCTCTGCTGGTTGTGATCTGGTGGGTAATAGTGTTGCAGTCATAAAGTTACAGTACATTGTAACGCATTGGCAACTGTGAGCATTTTACACCCGCAATGCCAATTTCAGGTGTCAAAATCACCTTTCTGTAAATGGTTAATAGCAATCTTATTTTAAG
>JAXRKP010002521.1:20000-37500 GCA_037039925.1 Doris montereyensis | reverse complement strand
CCATCTACCTATCTACCTATCTATCTATTTATTTATTTATCTATCTATCTCCCCAGATACGTAGGTAGGTTGGTAGATACGATAGATAGATAGATAAATAATAGATAGATAGATAGATAGATAGATAGATAAATAGATGGATATCTATAGAGAGAGATATACAAATATAAATAGGTAGATAAATAGATCAAAGATAAATGACAGATAGATAGATAGATAGATGGATGTTTGGATGGATGGATGGATGGGTGGATGGGTGGATGGATGGATGGATGGATAGATAGATAGATAGACATATAGATAGAGATACATAGATAGATAGATATATAAAGATAGATAGATAGATAGATAGATAGATAGATAGATAGATAGATAGATAGATAGATAGATAGAGATAGATATATAGATATATAGATATGTGGATAGATGTATGGATGGATGGTTGGATGGATGGATGAATAGATAGATAGATAGAGATAGAGATAGAGATAGAGATAGAGATAGACATAGTGATAGAGATAGAGATAAAGATAGAGATAGAGATAGAGATAGATAGATAGCAAGATAGATAGATAGATAGATAGATAGATAGATAGATAGATAGATAGATAGATAGATAGATAGATAGATAGATAGATAGATAGATAGATAGATAGATAGATAGATAGATTTTGGTAACACAACCCACGAATGCAAGGTCTGTTGAAATTGATATCACTGCGAATTGCCCACTTAGTCTCTCCCCCCCCCCCCCCCCTCCCCAATCCTTCCTCTACAAACCTGCACGGTCATGATCAGCCACAAACAGCATCTTCAAAACCAACAGACCGTTTCCAGGCGTTTTTACTTTTTTTAACAATGCACACTACCATTATCGGTATGCTTATAATAGTGTATTTGCTCAGTTGTGATCAACCAACCGTGGACAAGCAGAGGCTGTCGTCTGCGGTCTCCATGTCATATCTGCCTTACCTTTCTGACGTTCGTCACGCTTGGTGAAAGCAATACCTAATAAGGGAATAAGTGGGCGGGACTTCAATGGTCCCCGATGACCAATCACCCCGAGCAGGTCCTATAATCTTTTGACACTTTTGTTGGTGTACCCTAAGGAGGTGACCGCGAACCAGCCAAGAGGTCACGCCTGTCGGTCAGTTGTGCCGTACCTGATTGTAAAGTTGGTGTACACCCTCTTGACCATGTCGCGGTCTTCAACTGGACAACAGTAAATGGATGTGGATAGGGGATGACTGTTGATGGAACACATTGGGGTCGTTATTGTGCATTCGGAGGAAATGGGATTTTAAAGGAGGCAGCTGGCGAATTTCTTATTAAATTAAAATAAGGAAATCGATTTCAATAGGAGTGTTCGAAGTGTTTTCTGTGATTTCGCTTTCGGTGTTGTGGATTTACAAGAGAGATATTAGTCTAATTACATGAAGCAGAAAGAGAAACAGGAGACTGTTTGTTTTAACTGGTAGGTTGTTGGGTTTTTTCATGTAATAAATTTAAACTTAATTGTATTGTGTATTTCTCCCATGCAAGTTGATTAGATTGCAATGGGTTTGTCTGCAAGAGGAGATTGAGTTATGTTATGTACGTGTTTGTGTAACGTGATTGTACTGGTGTTATTGATATGTTGTGTGAGTGTTTGTTAAATTCGTGTGGGTATGTGTTTAAGTGTGTGTGTGTGTGTGTGTGTGTGTGCGTGTTTATAAAATGTGAGAATGACAAGAAAAATACATGTATACTGGGAGCCTTGTTGTTGTGTTGCTGTTTTATTTCTGATTTAATTAGCCTTTTTTTTAAAGTTGCTTGTTGAGGTTTTTTGTCTCCTTACACTTCTTCCAGGTATCTATTGTTGTTGACTTGATTTTTTTTGGATTTTTTTTTTTGGTGTTTACTTGTTTGTTTTAAGGGATTGTTTTTGTTTTTGTTTTTTTGTTGGTTTTGTTGTTGTTTGTATTGTTTTGTTTTGTTGTTGTTGTTGTTGTTTGTATTGTTTGGATTTGTTGTTGTCGTTGTTTGTATTGTTTGGGTTTGTTGTTGTTGTTTGTATTGTATTGTTTGGGTTTGTTGTTGTTGTTGTTTGTATTGTTTGGGTTTGTTGTTGTTGTTGTTTGTATTGTTTAGGTTTGTTGTTTGTATTGTTTAGGTTTGTTTTGTTGTTGTTGTTTGTATTGTATTGTTTTGTTTGGGGTTGTTTTGGGTTTTTTGGACGTTGCTTTATTTCTTTCTGGGTTTTGTTGATGTTGTTTTGTATGGTTGGGTGGGGGGGTGGGGTGGCGGGACAAGGGTTTCTTTAAAAAGAGGAGGTGACGCTGGACTTGTTTGCACATAGAACATCTGAATGCTATGGAAATTGATCATTTGATCATACTGTGGTGTGTCACTTGAAGATGTGTATCTGAGTTTAGATGAAAGAGATAGGGTGATATTCACAGGTACACGTTTGATTGAAAACATGAATTGTTCAACGTTCCTTCTATCTATCATTTGCGGAAGATGTGTTCTTAACATTCTGTTTCATCTCTATTTTTCTTTGAATTTTTGTAAGCCCTCGTGAATTATTCATAAGCTTGCCTCCAATTATGACTTTCAGTCACGTGGTCAGATGCTTTCCAAATGAATTTGCGTGTGGCTCGTTTCTTGCGACCCTTTGCTCATTAAAGTGAAGAGTAGCTTTTTGTTTGTTTTCAATTGCTGATACTGAAAGGGGCAGACTAAGGGATGGCCCAATCACCAGAGCGTACAAAACTGCATTCCTGACCTTGAATCCAGTGTTTCACGATACTTTTGTACATTAAGGGCGTGCTGGGGTGTATTTTTAGTTTATCTCTTGCTCTCAGTTTTAGTGTTCAGTAACCCTTTTTATACACTGTATCGAATTTCCACACAAACAGACATCAGGAGAGATACCTGACGTCCACATTGATATTGTCATTTTGTCATGGTATCTATTGGTGTATGTGTCATGTTCTTCTAAGATACGTATATATGTTACAATGTAGTGGTGATGGTGGTGGTGGTGGTGGTCTAAGTAAACTTTCTCCGACATCTTTGTAAGCAGCAGTCCCCTGCTCAGCTGTCTGGAAATCACACTACGCTATTGGTCTTGACACACTCGAAACTAACATTGACTCCAGGCAACTACTATGTCGTGTACTTGTTATGTACTTTTCCCTGTAGACCTAATAACTTATTCATGATTCGAATTGTTTCTCTAGCTGTTTGGATGAAAATGGTTATCCCGCTGTGAAATTTTTCAAGGTCAAATTTGACATTCTAGTGTCAGCAACCGTGATACATTGTGTAGACCAGCTTCTGTGACGTATTCTACGCTGAAACAATGCTTTTCGTTTTCTGCTTTTTTTTTGGTTTTGGTTTTGCTTTTGTTTCAATGTAAAATGCTCAAGCATGAATGAGTTATTTGTTGACACCCTCTGTTTTAGTTTGTGTCTGGTTGTTTGTTTGTTTGTTGGGGGGGGGGGGTATGTAGTCTATGTCACTTTACGAATGAGCATATTAGTCAAACAGATTTTTTTTTTTTTATCTTGACTTGATTTTACGCACCCACTACTAAAGTGATATCAAGGGGTCTGGAAGGTTTGTTTTTTTAATTTGCCCCGACTACCCTGTATACAGCCAAGGGATCTTTTGATGTGCAAAGAGTGTTGTGATCTGTACGCGATACCTCCTTTTTATCTTCCGTCTCCGATGGGACTGGGTGTCGATCCGTCGACATGGACAAAGTGGGTGGGTTTGCCAGAAAAACTCGAAATAAGTTTGTCAACATGTCCAGACACAAACCCATCCCTTTTTGGCTGAGAGGTAAACACTTCGCTTCTCAACCACCATGTCTCCGAAGAGGCGATACAATACAATTTCACTGGCAAGGATTCTAGTTTGTACTCCAGGCTTTGTTTCTCAACTGTAACCGACAACCATTTATACGTTTTATGTTGACCACGGGGCAGTTTCTTTTGTAATGTTTGGTATATGACATCAGTAAGCTAGTTGCAGTAAGCTAGTTGCTAAGCTGCTGGACTCGGCATTGTTTGTTGAGTCATGTGTTTGAATCTTGGCATTTTTTGATTCAACACAAATTTCCTTACTCGACCCAGATGCAAATGGGTTCCAGCCTCACTTGGGGAGTAAAACATGTGAGAGATTAGCGTCTTGTCCAGAAGGGAATGTATTATCACCTGCTGTTCCCTTTCACGCTCTAGAAACTAGATCATGTTCTGGCTCAACGAGCCATAACAGCTTTGTGCAAATCTAACTTCATTTTCCTAAACGTTTGACATGGGTTAAACAAAACTTATTTCTTAACGACATTTCACCCATCTCCTCCTTTTCCTATTCCCACACGCCTACACATTCTATACACAAACACACACTCCTTCACAAGCAACGTTCAACCGTGCATGACCTGATAAACCTGTAACAGGTTCATAAAGATTCAGTTTCTTAATGTTTACGTGTATAATTGTCTATATTCTTCTTCCCCCAGATATCTGTCTCTTTGATCTGTGGTCCTTTGGATCTGTGTACAAATTGAGGGCTTGAATAGCTCATCCCATCAGGTAAGAATATGATTATTTTATGGTTGTTGTTTTATTGTTGTATTAATGTTGTTATGTCAAGAAGGCCCGTGCTTACACTGAGCATTGCACAATAGGCACAGCTGTTAAATGAAAGCCGGGTTTTAGACATTTGGAACAGCAGCAACAACAAAACAGAACCAAGGAATAAAAAGAAGAAGAAAAGGAAAGTAAAACGAAACGAAAAGAGAAGAAGAGAAGACGAAGAAGGAAGAAGAAGAAGGAGAAGAAGAAGAAGAAGAAGAAGAAGAAGAAGAAGAAGAAGAAGAAGAAGAAGAAGAAGAAGAAGAAGAAGAAGAAGAAGAAGAAGAAGAAGAAGAAGAAGAAGAAGAAGAAGAAGAAGAACAAGAACAAGAACAAGAACAAGAACAAGAACAAGAACAAGAACAAGAACAAGAAGAACAAGAAGAAGAAGAACAAGAAGAAGAAGAAGAAGAAAAAAGAAGAACAAGAAGAAGAAGAAGAAGAAGAAGAAGAAGAGAAAAAAGAAGAAGAAGAAGAAGAAGAAGGAGAAGAAGGACAAAGAAGAAGAAAGAATCAAGATAAAATACACGTCGTACAGTGACAAAGAAGACTTCAAAAACTCTTGGTTAGGTTCACGCTCAACTTTCAACCTGGACTCTGTAATCCACCCGTTGGTCGACGAAGAGGGCGGTAATATTAAAACCGATTCTTTTTGTCTTCTGTTCTGATCTTCTAGTATGATTGTTATTCTTCTATCTGATTTATGCCATGCTACAATTGCCCAGATTGCGCCGCGATTTATGGCAAAAGGAAAATTTATATTGAAACATCTAACCCGTCAGCGCCTTCCCCAATCCCCCCCCTCCCCCACACCCTGGATACGAATGTAAGAGGTGTAATATTTTCCCCATGTCTATTATCTAATAACAGTAGTAGAAATTAAGTAGTAGTAGTAGTAGTAGTAGTAGTAGTAGTAGTAGTAGTAGTAGTAGTAGTAGTAGTAGTAAGTAGTAGTAGTAATAGTAGTAGTAGTAGTAGTAGTAGTAGTAGTAGTAGCAGCAGTAGTAGTAGTAGTAGTAGTAGTAGTAAATCAGTTGCGTTAGAAGTAACAGTAGCAGTAGCAGAAACAGTAAGGATAACAGTAACGATAGCAGCAGCTGCAGCAGCATCAACGCCATTGTGATATGGATCCATTATTTTGCTTTGTTTCCAAACATTTATAGGCTTTCAAAAGAAGAAAAAACCCAAAGAGGACAGAGATTGCATTGCCAATAAGGAAACTGATAGCTATGTTTGTTGTTGTTATTTGTCTTTTTGGGTTGTTGGTTTGTTGTTTCTTTTTCTTTCTTTTTCTTTGTTTTGTATTTAGACGATAAGAGTTAAGAAATGGACGCAATGTGGATCGCGGAAACAACGACAGGAAGTTTCTGAAAAAGTACAACAGAACGTGCAATAATGATAACTGCAGCAATGATACGGACTTGACATGAGCAATAAAAGGCGTTGATATATCACAGGTAATTCGAGGCAACTGAAAATAAAGATCTATGCACAAGCACAATCACAATCACAAACACACACATTCACACACACACACATACACACACACACACACATACGCACACATACACTCATATCCACGTGTACACAAAAACCTGGTAAAGCCTACTCACCCAGAAATGCTTCCATCACATGCCTTCACACAGAGCAAGGGAGTAAAAAAGAAGGAATCTCAAAAGTCTAAACAACACTTATCAAGACCAAAGTCTAGGAAATTGCAGCAACGATGAATTGCATGGCATGGAATTCGTGTGTTTTCATAAGCTCGCGAATTTGCTCGATAGCCGTTGCGTGACAGATCTTCTGATACAGTCTCTGTCTGTGTCTCTGTGTGTGTATGTCTGTCTGTGTGTGTGTATGTGTTTGTGTGCGAATGTGTGAGTGTATATGTGTGTGCGTGTGCAATCAGCTAGCTCTTCTTTGGGGTACAGAGTTACGTGAAAAGCTTTTATTTTCTGAATGGACATCAGATGGAAAATGCTTGTCTGATGGCGTGTGTTGCAGATTTTGCCCCTTCGCCGTCACGATACAAATAATTTGATTCTTGAAAATGTAATGTTCATTGTTTTCTTAGTAAGAACGACTCACAAGAAAGCAAAATTACAAAAACTCTACGTATGATTGACACATTGTTTGAGATTTTAAACTCAATGATATACATCTTTTACATGATATCTTATTGGAACGGTTGGCATCTAACATGATTCTCGTTATTTCACAACGCATTTGATCTTAAAATATGAGAAAAAGGATTAAAGTGAGTATTTATTTTGGCACTCTAAAAACGCTCTTGGCACATTTTAGCTGTTCCATTTGGCCCTAAGAACAAAACGTATCCGGCAAACTCTGGCGACAGCAGCAGACGAGAAGAGGAAAAAAAGAAGAGTTCCTTCTAGGTTAAGTTCTCATCTTCACTGATCCAATGGCTCCAAGTCGTGGAAAAGGGGGAAATCATTAGATTTCCTGTGGGATTCGCCAAAACAGCTGTCCAATGGCTGCAACAGCCAACGTGCTTTCATTGAACGATTCCTTGACACATTCAAAGCGGGCCCCGAAGGAAAACCACCATTCATGTCCAAATGATTAGTTCACGAGATTCGATGTAATGGTTTATCTGGACAAATTGACTGTTTGGCGTCTGGTAAAAATCCGAGTGCAAAATACACACAGGATGAGAAATCTTCTGAGAAGATATCATTATTGATCTACTTTTTCATCTCATAGCAACACAGGGGGTGTGGGTAGCGGGGGGAGGCATAGGCGGTTTTCAATAGTATCGTCAGAGGTTTTAAGCTCAGGCTTCAGTCAAGATATTAGGCAACGCTCTTCAGATTTCAGGGATAATGTAAACTATATTTTTGTCAATAAACTGACTACGTCAACATTATTCCTGTAAATCTGATTCCGCTATTCAATTGATGCATTCTATGTTTTATTTTATAAGATACGATTTTTAGCTCGCTAAACATTCCACAAACTTGACGATTTGTGGTAGTTAACATTATTGAATTAAAGTATGGCTAAATTTGACAAATGAATCAATGCCCCTAGTCATTGGCAATTTACATTTATTCATTTGTCAATCTAAAATGAGAGTAATTAGGTTTTAGCATGTCAATTTATCTACCTATCCATCTATTCTTATCTTTTCTTATCTATCTATCTATCTATCTATCTATCTATCTATCTATATATCTATCTATATATCTATCTATATATCTATCTATATGTCTATCTATTTGTCTGTCTATCTATCTATGTATCTATCTGTCTGTCTGTCTGTCTGTCTGTCTGCCTGTCTGTCTGTCTGTGTATCTATCTATCGATCTATCTATCTATCTATCTATCTATCTATCTATCTATCTATCTATCTATCTATCTATCTATCTATCTATCTATCTATCTATTTATCTATCTGTCTATACATCTATCAATCTGCCTATGCTCTAGCTAACTAGCTATTTTCAGATTTTAAAATGTTTCCTCAACTGCAGAGTCACATTAGATTAATTCCACGCTCCGCCTAAATCATCTCTTTGTAGTTGTTGCTTTTTTTATTGTTGTTATTGCTGTTGTCGTTAATGATGATGCTGATGTTGTTGTTTTTGTCATTACTGGTGCTGCTGCTGCAATCTCCTCTACCCTTGGGGTTTTGTTTTGGTTCTGGTTTGTTTGTTGTTTCTATTTATCGTTTTATTTATGCATACATAATAATATTATTATTTGTCTGTTGTTTATCTCATCAACTTCCCATGCCGTGTTGTATCTTGACAACGGGTAAAAAACATGTGCCTTGAACTTTAATTTTCCATAACATTGCTTAGCTCCTGATTGAAATTAGAGGCCGTAGCCCTCAAGCTTATTATGATCCATAAGCCTAGATTCATAAATCAACCTCTGACCTTCCGACAGCCCATGTAGTCCCATGTAGCCTGAAGCGGCGGCACGAGGCTCCTCCATGACGTCATCACCTCATCACATCACATCACATCACACAGATTTTAGACTGACCTTGTTGTGAGGGAATTTGACTGGGAAGATGTGGTGAAACGTTTGATGCTGAAAAAAGAATATAGAATAAAGAGAGTTACAACAATGACAACAACAATGACAACACTAATGATGATGCTGATGATGATGATGATGATGGTGGTGGTGGTGGTGATGATGATGATGATGATGATGATGATGATGATGATGATGATGATGATGATGATGTTCATAAATAATTATTTTTTAAATAAATAAAAATTAAAAATAAATAATAATAATAATAATAATAATAATAATAATAATAATAATAATAATAATAATAATAATAATAATAATAATAATAATAATAATAATAATAATAATAATAATAACAACATCAAAAGCAACAAAAACAACAATAATCATATCACAATCATAATCATAAAGACAATCATAATAATAATCATCATAATCATATTTCTAATCATAATAACTTGATTTCTTGATAGATTAAGAATTAACTCCCACGTCTATCAAAATCAACAATGTTAGAGTGAATAAGAGAAAACGAAAAGATCACAAATAAACGTTTAAAAAGATTAAGAGGAGCGGCTAGGCACCCAATGACAGGAGAATAAAACTGAAGGGAGCTACACAAGACATGGATAATAATAATAATATTGTGAACAGGAAAAATGGAGGAAAAAAACGACATAATATTGAGCCGTGGAAATCAATGGTCTTTGGCCTAAATTGAACATGACAAGAAGACAGTGAAAAAATCTGCCCAACAATGCACTGCCTTACCCCTGCCCCATTCACCGATCCAGAGCATTCAGAAATTGACCCGGACTGACATTTGATCACGTGATCTGGTGAATGCGGCTTGATGAACAAGAAAATCTCTGGCACAATGCAGAGGAAATTTAGAGGGACGAGGCCAGGAGGGGACGTGCAAGTGAAAAGAAGGTGGCGGCAAATAGTGACGAAGGGTAAGGAAAATGAAGCCAAAGCAAGGGAAAGGAAATCCTGCTCTGTAATGTAGCCTGCCCCCCCCCTGCCCTCCTCAGCTTTTCCTTCTCCACTGCATCCCAACCCACAACCAGACAGACATACACGTGAAAGTATACTCCCTAACACACATACACACATATGCAAGCATATTCTCTGACACACGTACATACAGACGCACAGATGGAAACATATCCCCTTCCACACATACATGCAAATACACACATGCAAACATATCCCTTCACTCACAAGTATACACATAAAGAATAACTATGGCCCATTTTTCAGAGGCAAATGTCCAGACATTTTTTTGTTTTTGTTTTGCCCTGTCTATTTTCTTTATTTTCTGAGAGGAGGGAGAGGGTCATAGTGGTCCAGGGTAAAGTGTCTGCCTCTCAACAACGAAGAAGTATGTTTGTGCCAGGACAGGTTACGTTATTTTCTCGAGTTTTCGAGTTCAACCCCTCCCCTGATCCAGGCAGGTGGATCGACATCTAGTCCCACCAGAAACGGACGATAAAAACAGGTCCCATGTGCAGACCGCAAAACTATGTGCACGTTAAGGATCCCTTGGCTGTTTACACGGCAGTCGGGCAAAATTAATCAAGGATCCTACCAAAACTCCCGAGGTCACCTTTATTACGGATATAGGTAAAATTAAGTCAAATCAAGTTCTTCCTTGTCTGTTTTTACTCAGTGCTTTTGTAACTTTTTTTTTATATCTATTGTAATGGATGTGTCTGTGTACTGTTTCGTACGGGAGGGTTTTTTTCACATTTTCTTAAATGTGATTTTTGTTTTGTTTGCTTTGCTCACTGGTTGTTGTTTTTATGGAGGTTGTTTTTTTTGTATTTGTTGCCTGTTTGTTTGTTTGTTGTTGTGCTTTTCTTTGTAATTGTAGAAATTGTAGCTGTTGTTGCTATTTATATTAATTCTTTCAGTTGAATATTCAAACGCTGTGTCATAATCAATAAGACAAAGAAATTTATCATGACGAAGACATGGAATATTTTTGTTCTGTCTGTTATTATTTCTTTTCTTCTTCTTTTTTTTTCTCTTCTTGTTTATTCATGTTTTGATTATTTCTGCTTCATACCTGTACACCTTTCAGGTAAACGCTTATCTCAGCCTACCTGGTATCAATTATGTGTAAATGAGTACCCGATTGCAGACAAAGGATGTTATCAGATTGTCAGTACTAAGCGCCTAACATGTGTCTGCACTGCATGCCCCGCCTCCTCTTCGCGGGTTCAAAAAGGTCTTGCTTGAAGAGACATAATAAGTTACGCCATGCGGATGTACGCATTGCATCCACTTTCGATCTTTACAATGATCATAATATTATTGTGGTTGGCGTAAACACAATAAGCATTAATCATCCCATTCAGTTTGTATTTTCATCGTTCTCAAGTGTTTGCACTAAGGGAGACTGACGTTAGTATCAGTATCCTAGTTTGTCTATGTGTTTGTTTAAAAACACAACAACCCAACAAGAACAAAGTATGGTATTAGACAGATAATATTGACTGAGATAACCGAAGGAATCCAACGCGTTGAAGCCATTTTCTATTTTAAAAAATACAATTTCTTTTGAAAAAAATACGTGTAATATATCTTATATATGTGATATATTATGCTATCAGGAACAACAACAGTATCGCAGACGACTTTCCACGATCATCGCATCAGATGTCTGCATTGTTCCATCGTATAGCCGCCCTATCATCTTTCATAGAGGAAGCATGTTTATGTCTCCATTGATGTTCGTTTTGATTCAATAAGACACGCAGTCCATGTTTTGACGAAGCTCATTGAATATCATAGCATCCTCTCCGTACAGTCATGCCTTCTATTATTACTTGTATTATTATTATTATTATTATTATTATTATTATTATTATTATTATTATTATTATTATTATTATTATTATTATTATTATTATTATTATTATTATTATTATTATTATTATTATTATTATTATTATTTTATTATTAATATTATTATTATTATTATTATTAATATTACTATTATTATTTTATTATTATTATTATTATTATTATTATTATTATTATTATTATTATTATTATTATCATCATTATTATTATTATTGAATGTATTCGACATCGTGATAATAATGCAATACAAATGCTTTACCATTGTCAATAAATCAATGAAAGTGGATATTACGAGGTTATTGAGGCTTGATCTCGATTATTTTGTTATTATGATGGATGTAATATCGATCTGGTTGAGTGAGATGGGTGCAAAAAGCGATACCGATACGGGCCAGGATATTCCCGTATCGATAGGATTCATCTGGTGCAGTCAATACTGCAGGTTTCTCGCCTCAATGCGTGTACGTCTAAACACGACAGCATGCGTATGTGAAGTCCGCCTATTTGTTAGTTTGGTTTGTGTGTAACTCTTAGATGTCATTGATGTTCATTTGTTTGTTTGGTTTGTGTGTAACTCTCAGATGTCATTGATGTTCATTTGTTTGTTTGGTTTTTTGGGGGTTATTGTTGGGTTGTCGTCTTTTTGTTAATGATAGAAGGTAGTTGTCGGTCTCTACTGGGGGGGGGGGTCACATTTCTTTCCTTTCACTCTCTCGCATGTCTATATTATATAATCTTGCTGTTTCCTCTCCATTCATTATGGTGCATAGAGTATATTTCAATCAAATCAAATAAATCGCTTATGTGTTTGTTTGTTGGCTTTGCTTTATTGTTGGATTGGGTTTGTATCAGGGGGCGGGGGGAGGAGACGAGGTTTCGTCTAATTTCTGTTTGCATGTTTTTGTTGTGGGTTTTTTCGGCGGATGGAAGGTATTTTCACTCCATCACATTTATATTTGGATGAGAGGGCATGCGTTCGCATTTCAGTTTGTCTGTTTTGAATAATGTAATCTTTGGGTTTTCGTTGTTGCCGTTGTCTATACATTAATTCGTTGGGGTTTTTTTTGCTTTGTTTTTCGTTTTGTTTTGGTTTGGTTTTTTGTTGTTTATTTCGAGGAGCGATTTGTTTTTATTCGATTCAGTGCAATTGGATATAAATGAGAGGCATGCCTGTGCATTTCTGTGTGATCACGAATGTTTTGCTTTGGTTTGTTTGTTGGGTTGTTTTTTTTTTTTTTGGGGGTTTAATCATTTGTGTAACTTTGTTGTTTTCGTGTTTGTTTCTTTATTGTTTTGTTGCTGTTTGTGTGTTCGTTTATTCTTTTGCCGTCAATGGATTTACGTTGTTATTGGAGATTGGGGGGAGGTAGGGGGGGAGTGTTATGTTCTAGCTATACCTGTACTAACGTCGAGATAAGATCCAGACAGTGATAAAACTCGCTGAATGGCTGGTCGGCTAGGTATGCAGTTCATGAATTACAACTCTGAATACTAATGCCATCGACCGCCCCTATACGTTTAGTCGCGACTGTGGATGGTGGTATTATCTTACTTTTTGACTCAACATTCCATTTCCTCTTTCTTTCAAGAAATCAATTGACAAAACTCGTTGCCAGCGTCAACTCTAAAAAAAGAAGCAAGCAATGTTTGGTCACACTTGAATGTAATGCAAAAACATGTCACAGCGGACGAGTACAACTGTCAAGTTCTTCTTCCGTTAGTTTGTGTCTTTATCTCTTTGGCTGTCCCTCTATCATTTTTTACCTCCTGGCGCTTTGTATCTCTGTCTCTCTGTTTCTCTGTTTCTGTCTTGGTCTCGGTCTCGGTCTCGGTCTCGGTCTGTCTCCGTTTCCATCTCCGTCTCCGTCTCCGTCACCGTCTCCGTCTCCGTCTCCGTCTCCGTCTCCATCTCCGTCTCTGTTTTGTCTCTGTCTCTGTCTCTGTCTGATATGTCTCTGTCTCTGTCTCTGTCTCTGTCTCTCTCTCTGTCTCTGTCTGTCTGTCTGTCTATCTGTCTATCTGTCTATCTGTCTGTATATCTGTCTGCATGTCTGTCTGTCTATATGTCTGTCTGTCTGTCTGTCTGTCTGTCTGTCTGTCTGTCTGTCTGTCTGTCTCTCTCTCTCTCTCTCTCTCTCTCTCTCTCTCTCTCTCTCTCTCTCTCTCTCTCTCTCTCTCTCTCTCTCTCTCTCTCTCTCTCTCTCTCTCTCTGTGTGTGTTAGATGGCCTTATCTCCATCAACCCGGATTTTACAAGGACTGAAAACAGAACAACATGGAGAAGGGTGGTCGGCAACGTGCTGAATAGCAACGGCCACAAATGATGATGATGATAGAGAGTATGCCGTTCAATATCTACACTTCATTGACTCAATGTGCACCAATATTTCGTGCCTATCTCCACATATGCACATACACACATGCGACGCAATACATTACCACACGTTGGCTTTCCTTGCTTTTGAGTCAAGGAACGTCTACTAAACTGAAACACGTTATTAATTATTTCATATTTTTTAGTCTGAACATCATTTCAGCACATAGTATAGATTATAAATGGACGAAGCTAGGAGTTTTGCTGCCCTTGCATGATTCCCCTATCACCCTTTCCCTTCCGCGCCTTCCCTCAACACACACACACACACACACAAAGACACACAGAGACACACACATATACACACATTTACTTTCCCATGAAGTAAACAATAAAGGAGAGGTTCTATATTTTTAAAACTCTTTTGTTGAAGTAGAGTCTCAAGATAGCCCAAGATACAATTTTTAGAAAGCTCCCCCTCCCTCCCCCGCAAAGCACCTCTCTCTCTCTCTCTCTCTCTCTCTCTCTCTCTCTCTCTCTCTCTCTCTCTCTCTCTCTCTCTCTCTCTCTCACACACACACACACACACACACACACATACACAAACACAAAGACATACACAGCCACATCCGATCATCTGTTTGACGTGCTTCTCATGACTTGATATAGGACGTGATTTGAACTCATGCAATCTCTTCATATTCCCACTTCTCTCCCTTGATAGTGTCCAGAAATCTGTTTGTTCAACGGCGCTCAGTGTAGCATCTCTACACAGGTAACAGCAGACAAGAAAACAATACAACGACGAGACGTTTTTGTTGTAATGACCGTCAACCTTCTTCGTGAAGTCACTACGACGTGTTTTGTATGTTATTATTATTATTATTATTATTATTATTATTATTATTATTATTATTATTATTATTATTATTATTATTATTGTTATTTTCGTCTCAAATTATAATGTCTTAACTAGACGTAAACCAGTTTTTGAGAAGAAAGGTTCTAAAGTTGTCAGTTGCTGGAGTGATAATCCTGAGAAGGACACAAGATGGCAGTGAACTGTGAGGCGTTGTGAGCTTGTAATCATGACTTTGGTTCAAGCCCTGCAGCTGCCACATGTAGGTTGTTCTTTCTTCACACCATTTTACTTCTTCGGAAAGGTACTTCACTCTGCTTTCCTCACTTGATTCAGATGTGAATGAGTACCCAGCAGCTATAAGTAGAGAAAGATTTTGCTAAAGTGTTAGTATGAAAAGCCTAACAGGCGTATGTACTGTATGCTCCGCCGGGAGTTGAGAATGACTTTGAATGAAATCGCCTGCTGGAGGATAAATAAATGATGTCCAATCGGTGAAGTTGCACTTGTGCAGGGATACGGA
The DNA here is from genome assembly GCA_037039925.1 of Doris montereyensis. Taxonomy (NCBI): domain Eukaryota; kingdom Metazoa; phylum Mollusca; class Gastropoda; order Nudibranchia; family Dorididae; genus Doris; species Doris montereyensis. Next base: position 22,301 of record JAXRKP010002521.1, on the reverse strand, counting down.
CTATAAATCAACTTTAAACGTTGACGGAATTTGGTTTTTGCTCTCGTTTTGTGTTGTTGGTGAGACCAGACAATTAACCAATGTGAATCTGATACTGATTATAATTCTAGAATCGTCGAATGTGTAGTTGGGATATTTTATAACTTTTGAGCCGACGAAATGTCGAACTCAAGGCATGGGACATTTGTGTTTGGGATGGGAAGACAGTTTTATAATACTATTGTTGATTCACTGACGGAAATCCCCGTCAAATAGAGAAGGCATGACTCAGAAAATTGGACGCAGGGAATGAGATTTGATATTAACAACCCTATTTCAACACTCAGGGCGTCTAGAATGTTGCAGTATTAGGTTACATCATTGAATTTTTCAATAAATTCTCCTTTTTCCCAAAGTATAAAACCTCTGGACATCCTATATTACGCTGGAGCTCCATTAAGACAAAGACGATATCAAGACAAGAGAATACAATGTAGTTAGAAAACACCACAGACACCGAATAAAATCGACCGGCAATAATTTCCTCACCATGGAAGAAAGTGCACTTCAAACTTTGTATCTACGTTTTCCCAAGACACAACTTGTTTTTGTTGTTGTTAAGACAAAGAATAAGGCAATGGGCATGTCGAAAGTGGTAAATAATCGCATGAAATACGAGTTACATTAGATTTGTTGCATTGGAATGGTACAGGGTGATCAATCATCATGGAAAATAGGGAAAACCCAATGCATTTACTTTTGATTCTATTGACCCTTACAGCAAATGTTGGAAATGCACACCAAGTTGTCTTTCGCATCAGTGCACTCTTTGCACCAAAGTCTTTCGCACAAGTGCACTCTTCGAACCATGTTTTCAGGAACACTCTTCAAAGTATCAATCGAAATGTGCGTTCAATAATCATATGGCTTGCGTTTTATATTTATCACCTTGCATCATCCAAATACATGTATTTTTAAGCAGTTGTTATTATACTATCATGATGAACGGAGCGGCAATCATTTTATGCACGTGAATAGAATAGTATGTCATTAACATTAAAACCATAAGTATTCATGAACCTACCGTAATTTATGGTATAAAAATATATAGAATATTGTGGCTACAACACAATAGAAGTATGTATAACTGTGCATTAATTATGCTGTTTGTATTGCTTGTAGTATTGATACGGGAGAGAGGAGCCAGTAGGTTATTTTAATGTCTTTCGTGAAAAGGCACAAACAGTATTAGAACACAACTGAATCGACCTCCCTCCCACTCACCCCCACCTCATACGCCGCAACATTTCCGTGCATACGCCTAGTAAGGGGCGTCTCTAGCTTCATACCCTTCTTTGTGAAGTGTTTTTTTTTAATTGTGCAATGTCACACGCAGAAACGTCTAATAAAAAAAAGTGATAAATTTTCTAATGCCATCGGCCAATCAGAAAACGATGACGTCATGTAAGAAGTCGTTGGATTTGTTGAATAACCCTCAACACACTGCAAAGCCTCTTTAGAGAGTTATAGCCGAAAGAGGACAAAAACAACTAACTGTTACTTATGACTCCCCACCCTCTGTGGTAGCCAGCTATCGTGCTCGGTCAGCCAAGCGTGGCGACAACACCAATGACATGAGTCGCGTCTGGACACAAGCGTACATCTGCTTTTTCTCCCTCCCTCCCTCTCTCTCCCTCCCTCTTCCTCCCTCCCCTCCCCCACCTCATCTTTAACAAACTCCACCCCTTTCACCCTATGACTCGATCCGAACCAAACCCTCAAGGTGTGGGGAGAAGTCCCCTCTCCTCGTTAGCAGTCTACTCGCCCCCAGGACCTGACGCACCGATCGATCAACAAATCAATCCATCAGTCGAACTACTATCCGCCTGTCAATCTAATAGCAATCCAGCCATCAATCATTTAATAAAAAGCTCGTAGCTGGACCAAGCCGATCTGCGTCACGCAAATTTAATTCGTAGGATGATCCCTGTCCCCTAGGAGTTAGTTAATGAACTCTGGCAAGTGCCATCCTCCTCTGTGGACCCATTAATTGCCGTGAAAATTGTTTTGTAGCCGATAACAAAGATCGAAAAAGGGCTACATTAGTTTCATAGAAATTGGGCAGTGTTCGTGGGTTGTTTTTTTTATCTCCTGTTTCACTGCCTTTTTGTTGATGTTATGATATTATTATTTTTTGTAAAATCATGCACTACTTACTACTAGTGCAATCACAACTTTCTTTTCTCCACTCCATTCTTTTGTCTCTCCATCCATTTCTCTCTCTCTTTCTCTTTCTCTCTCTCTTTCTCTTTCTCTTTCTCG
>JAXRKP010002521.1:12500-17500 GCA_037039925.1 Doris montereyensis | reverse complement strand
GTGTGTGTGTGAGTGTGTGTGTATGTATGTATGAATGTATGTATGTATTTATGTATGTATGTATTTATGTATGTATGTATGTATGTATGTATGTATGTATGTATGTATGTATGTATGTATGTATGTACGTACGTATTTATGTATGTATGTGTGTATGTATGTATGTACGTACGTATGTATGTATGTATATATGTATGTATGTATGTATGTATGTATGTATGTATGTATGTATGTATGTATGTATGTATGTATGTATGTATGTATGTATGTGTGTGTGTATGTATGTATGTATGTATGTATGTATGTGTGTGTATGTATGTATGTATGTATGTATGTATGTATGTATGTATGTATGTATGTATGTATGTATGTATGTGTGAAGGATAAGGTGTGTTGCTGCTTCAAATAAACTCGATATTCCATTTTATAAGACTGAAAAAGAGAGAGAGAGAAAGAAAGAAAAGAAAGAAGAAAGAAAGAACGAAAAAAAAAGAAAGAAAGAGAGAAGGAAAGAAAGAAAGAAAAAGAATATCGGAATTCTTAAAATCGATGGCCACGCTGTATTCATCTGCACTAACATGACACCATTGTAATGGCCGTCTCAGTATCTCGGAGTTAACATTGTCAAACGAAAAGATGAAATTATAGATAATTGAGAACCGACAAATGCCACACCCGATCAGTGAGGCATAGTATTGCTCACCTTTGCTGAAACACTCAACAGCTTAACACAGGTATTAAAATTCCTGTCGGATTATCATCTAAATTCTTTTATGTTTATATACAACGTTCGATGTCAGGTCTCTTTCTTAGTTTAAACATTATACCTTGATATTCGAAAACTTAAATGTGTTAATATCATCATGAACATTCTTAGTTTTAAGAATTCTTTTATAACATTATGTCATTAATTGTATCCATCATCATCATCATCATCATCATCATCATCATCATCGTCATCGTCATCATCACCATCACCATCATCATCATCATCACCATCAACAACAGCAGCAACAGCAGTAGCAACAGCAGCAGTAGCAGCAGCATCAGCAGTAGCAGCAACAACATCATCCTCATCATCATCATTATTTTTACTAGTTGAGAAGTCTTGGTAGGCTCTGAATCTAGATCTAGTCTACATCACGATTCCACTGACTCTCATAAAAGACATGAACTTGCCTATCTGTCTGTTCCTATTTTCTAATTGTTCTTTTTCTCTTTGTTAGTCAGAGACTTCTTTTTTCTTTTCTCTCAGGTATGACGATCCTCTGGCTTTAGGTTTACTAGATTTTAAGCGCATCCGTTCTGCAAATTAGTTTTTGAATGTAGTGTTATGTCTAATATCAACTTGATTCCGGTTCGTAAACATGCAAAAACCATGGCATTCCTGTTTAGCTATTTAGCTCCTTACATGTGCAATTCATAAATGAAACTAAAATATTTTCCAGTAAATAAAAATGAATAGGCCCATGCAACTCTGCATCTAATTTTGAGCGTTCCACGATTGTCCATTCCTCTTACACAGTGCTATGTTCCTTTAATATGGTTTTGAATTACGAACACCAACGCTTCTGTCGTGATACACTTCATCGACACAGCAAAAATGTTAGCAATGAATCCATTTTTGATTTTATTTTACGAACATTTGCTACTAAGATAGAAACATAATTATTTCATGTTGTATAGATTTGAATGTAAATCTTGATTCCCAGAAGCATACAGAAGTAATTTTTCTTGAAGAAGCAATCTATTTTGATGATAAGATTTTTCATAGGAAGTAATTGACGCGTAAATATGTGAACGCTGTAATGGAAAGAACTCGATCGATTTCAGTTTCTATTTCTGTCTTTCTTTCAATTTGTCTGTCTATCATTTTATTCGTTTTGAATTTCAAATGTAGAATCTAATATTTTGTTTTTCCCTCCTCCTTTAAAAATCCATTATCATCGCTAAAATATATGTTTGTACATGCAATGTTTTAATGTTGAGCTAAAGTTTCTTCTTCCTTAGCTCATTTATTTTTGGATCCGCTTGATTAATCTTTGCTACTTCCCAAGCGCATCTGTTGCTTTTGCTGGGGGGGGGTGAGGGGGGGTTAGACGTATGGAGAAGTGTACATTTTTAATGGGGTTTTTTGTTTTAAACACATGAAAATGGAAATGAAAAGGAAGAAACAATTTCTCCTCCTCAAAACTCGAATGCAAGAAAAGACAATAGAAAAGAAAGTGTATATTTTTTCATGTTTTTAAATTTGTTTGGGGTTTTTTGGATTTTGAGTGTGTACATCTTTATCAAACATCAGAAATTCACGCTGAACGCACGTGAGTGAATAATAGTAAGTATCTTATTCAGAAATACAACAGCATGACGCCATCGGGATTCGAACGCCGGCCACTTGGACAGTGAACCAGTCGACATACCCACTGATAATACAACGATAATAATTATCTCAGCATTAGTTTGGTGGAAGAAAACAAAAAACCAGGCGCACAAATATGACGTTGCACAGTTCTGACCAATCAGCGTTGGCATCCAAGTATCGTGTAACGTGACGCTTGTCTCGCTACCTCCTAGTCTATCACTTCCAAGTAGGATTTGGGCATGAGCAAATCAGGAATTGACTCGGACGTAAATGGTATATCCATGTAATTGAAATGAATTTCAGTGAAAATTAGCACCAGAAACAAAAGGACACGGATAAGAAAACATCAAAGACCATAGAAGTTTATATATATATATATATATATATATATATATATATATATATATATATATATATATATATATATATATATATATATATATATATATATATATATAGACGGCTTGCCACGTTGCCACTTTGTGTTGGTCTACAACAGGGAAGACGTCGCAGTGAATGCCAGGATTGAGTTTTAATACCATCCGATCTGCATACATTTATTGAGTGAATTGTTTTTTTCTGCAAGATAATATTATGGCTATCTGATATCCGAAATAAAAAAAATATATTACCGATCCGTTCAGTGTAACATGATAATCTCCTTTGGTGTTAATATAAATGTAATTGGGTTTAAAGCTTGATTTCCAGAAAGACTGCTATTAGGCGTGACTTTCAACAAAAACAAAACAAAATTGATTTCCAGAAAAGACTGCTATTAGGCGTGACTCTTAACAAAAGCAAAAAAAAATCGATTTTACACTCATCCACAACTGCTAAAGTGACTTGGGGGTTTTTGGGAGGGTTATTTTTAAAAATATATATTTTGCCCGAACCGCCAATGTGTACAGAGTATTGGGATCTGCACATGGGGCCTCCTTTTTATTGTCCGTCTCCGATGAGACTAGGTGTCGATCCACCTACCTGGACCAGGGGAAAGATTTTACTCGGCAAAAACTCGAGACTTATTTTTCCACTACCGTTGGGGCTTTAACCTACGACCTTTTGATTGAGAGGCCGACTCCTTGGCTCTGGGGATCATTATGATGATAATATCAATTTAACTGCAAAAAAGGAGGATGGTGACAAGCGATTGTCTGCGTTCCTGCATACCGCAGATGCACTTGCATATTAGGTGTCTTTTAAACCTTGATTTGGTATGTCGACTGTCTTGCGTTGAAAGTAAGCCATCCGTAGGCCGTATGCATTGCCTGCAGAATACCCACTGACCCCGCCGCCGTTGAGATTGCCTGGTCTGTCCGCGGCTGTATATTTTGTTGTTGTTATCAGCCTTTTACTTTGTTTGTTTAATTAGAATGTACCCTGTCCACCGTATGCAGTGATCTCAGGAAGCATTAAGACGAAGCAGCAAAATAAAAGAGAGAATGTGTAGTGGTGGAGATTCGAACTTGACCTCTTGAAGTTGGAATCCTTTGACCCCTTGGCGCTTTGCCTCCTCTCATGGGCGTGGCCTCAAGGACGTTTGCCACATAGCCTGTAAACATGATGGGACGTTAACCTTTGAACCATCGGTGTGACCAATCGAATGTGGACCAAGAGTATTAAGTTGTGCTGGTGTTTACATTTTGGTAGAGGCCTCGTATGTTGGATGTCAATTTGCACAAATCCTTTTTCATGATACAGGTATTCGATCTTTAGTGCATGTTGAAAACAATCCCAAATTATATCGTTATTATTACATCTATGGCATTTGTTTGTGTTTTGTACACTGTGATAGCAAATACTTTGTCTTCTGTTGTTTTAAAAAAATCCAATTCCTTTACTTCTTTTTCCTGTGTGAACTGATAATTATGTTTTGTGTCAGGATTTTTTTTTTTTATATATAGTACAATGTACATGTATTGGCTTATTATCAGCTCTTGATAATTTGTCTCCAGTAATGTTTGTCTCGGATGTGCGCAAGATGTCTTGTTCCGTATGAGTCTTGTGATATCGTTCTAGGCTTTGGGCACAAAGATGTCTTTTTCAGTATAAGTCTTGTGATATCGTTCTAGGCTTTGGTCGCAATGATGTCTTTTTCAGTATGAGTCTTGTGATATCGTTCTAGGCTTTGGGCGTAAAGAGCCAGAGTTTCATGAATTTATGTCGCTCTTAGTGCAACAGATCAATATTATTATATTAGAAGCATGTTTCATATCTATGACTGCATTCACCGAACCCATCGAACCTGTCGTAATTGAAAGAAAATAACGTGTGTGTATCTTGACATCCGCCGGACCCCTCAGACTGACTAACCGAACCCTTGAAGTTCGATCAACCCAGGTTGAGAGCCAATAATCTTTGAAACTTTGTCTCATTGGCAATGAACGCAAAAGAAGTTAAAGGTCTCTCGGATGTTTCAAAGCTGTCTGAGCAATGACAAAAATCCTAATTTTAAAAGAACAGCACTCATGTGGTCACCTGACGGAAGGAGGAGAACCAACAGCTTCCCCTTAACGCATTCACCGATCATTCTGTTCTTCAACATCATTGCTACTAGCAATGCTCGATTCAAGCAACGTAACTTTAGTTCGGGTCTTTTCGTGTAACTTCGGTCAATTCCGCTGGATTCCGAAACCTT
>JAXRKP010002521.1:5000-7500 GCA_037039925.1 Doris montereyensis | reverse complement strand
TGTGGGTGGGTGGGTGGGTGGGTGGGTGGCCATATATACATCTAGATCTGCGTGTAGGTCAAACAATTGAATAAAAAGACGAACATGGCCAAAAGGGGTGATGATTTATTAGAATTGTGAAGGTGAATGAATGGTACGATATAAATGGAACTGAGAAATATTACATATTATCGCTGATAGACGTGACAAAGTTTACCGTTATTAATCTGTGAGTTGGCCTTTTATACAGATTTATATAACATGACCCTATGTAACAAGTACTGAAAATGATACTGATAGATTTAATAAAGTTTGCCTTTATACACCATATGAGTAGACCTAATAAACTCATGAGAGAACCCAACCCAAAGCTTATTAATTATTTATTTATTTATTTATTCATAAATCTCTTTTATGTTTTTATTTTTAAAAATATATTTAACAAGAATGCTTTGAGACAAAGCAGGAAATGTTTCATGAACGTTCCACTGCAGTCTGGACCTACACCTAGACATATGGGGGCCAGGAATAGAATTTAAAAAGCAAGGCAATGAAAATAAGAAAAATAAAAACGACAGCAACACAAAAACAAACTCAAACAAAAATCTTCGACGATTTTGAACATAAAGAATGAACAAGTCTGTGGTAGCTACAGCAACGTAAATCACCACACATGTAAATGTGAGCGAACAGGTGGAGAGAAGCCTGTTGCTAGAAATGTATTATGCATACGGTCGTGCATGGGTGATCGAACACAATATTGCACTGCGTGTGTTTACCAAATAGACAAGCCATATTATTATTATCATCTTTTACCGATGTGAAACATTTGATAGAGATAATAATTATCGTTATAATATGAACTGCTCATGAACTTCTCTAGCGTCTAATAATAAAGCATAGATCTCAATGGAGTTTTCTTTTGCCTGTTATTGGCTTATAATGAGCTGTCTGAAGTACATGTATTTAATTTGTTGTTCAAAACGTCTTTGCCTCTCCGGAATGAGTCACATTTAAATTGTGATGGAGGTGGTGTTCGCAAGGTAAGACGTTTGTCTTATCTATCGAAGGATTTTGATATGGAATATCGGATTGGTCATTAAATTACACATATGTATGAATGTACATAGATAATTAATCAATGTCTCGTTGCTGAGACAGATAAGTTAGTGAAATACCAACTAATCACATCAAAGAGGGAAATAGATTCAGAGATCTCCTTAACACATGTGACGTTTGTGGTTTAGTAGTAGACTGTTGGATTTGGAGACTTTTAATGTACTGGGTTCGAATCTAAGTTAGTTAAAGCTAGGCCCAACGTTGCGTCCTTGGTAGAGACGCTGCCTACATATTTCCCTCATTCCACGCAGGTGAGAAGGCAGCGGCTATGGCGGGAAGGCAAAAACTTGTAACAGACCACTGTCATGTCCGCGTCACATGTTTTTGTATCGTCTGACATTTAAAATATTTTTACACCACGATCTGGCTTGGATCGTGAATCAAGGCGTCTAACCAGACCTAGATCTAGATCTAGATCTCAGCGGAAAATGTCCTCTCAGTTGAATCGTGTAACTCACACTCACAATACGCTCTCGCTACGACATATTTACATCAGGCACTGTTTAACACGAAACTCCATCACTAGGTTGTCAGGTGTTGGTGTTTTGTTTATTTGTTTGTCTCAAGTCCGATTCCCGTTAATATATTTTAAGGGGTTGTTGTAGTGAACAGAAAGTCATTGAATTCTCATCTTGTCTCTCGTTAGTAAGATGATGACTTTTTGAGGACTAGGAAATAAGAGAGAACCTTAGGTCAAAATAAATTGATGTAAAATAGCATATGTAGTTTGTTTGTTGTAGTTTTGTTGGTGATTTTTGTTTTGAGGGGAGGGGGGTGGGTGGGGATTCCATCATTATTATTTAAGTGAAATACAGCATTAAATGGATACACACAAAAAGAAGAAAAAGGAAGAAATAACTTGAAAAAACAACATGAAAACGGTTGCAGATCTAGTTTTCTTTAATGACTAAATAGCCCAATACATGTGTAAAGTATATTTCTGGATCAAAAATACATAATATAATATATCTTTGGATTTTTGTTTTCCAAGCAGTGATTTGCACTTTAAAGATTCGTTCATTTCATGAAAAGAACATTCTGATACGAATATTAAAGTTAATTTGATATAAAAAGGTTTACAATGTTGCTAAGCAAAGATAAAACGTCGACAAAGGGGGTGCAAGCTTTAAAACAAAACCACTGTGATGATGGGCGTGATGGGGTATCAAGCAAGGAAAAAGCTTGGGAGGAGGTCCATAGTCGAATCACCCCACAAAGGTGTATAGAGAGACTGAAACATAAGCAGCAATGGGAAGATCTAGCCTCAGTCTTCATCAAGATCCTAGATCAGTGGTTCTTAACCTTGTTGGAGGTACTGAACCCCGCAAGTTTCATACGTGCATTCACCGAACCCTTTGTAATTGAAAATATAGAATATAATACACACAGTGTATATATGTGT
>JAXRKP010002520.1:0-47133 GCA_037039925.1 Doris montereyensis | reverse complement strand
TTTCTTTCTCTCTTCCCAATCAATTGGCTTCATGTCTCTTTACCATGTCCCCCAAACCCCTCTTCTTCCTTCTCGCTTGCATCACTAACTTTCTTACCTGCCTCAGGTTAATGTGATGTGTGGACAAGTTTTGCCCATACATAAACACATAGCAAATATGTTGTTTTCCATGAGTGCAGTATTATTTTAGTCATGACACGACATACATTTGCCACTATCATTATCATTGACTGAAAGTTCGAAAAATGCTTAATCTGAAAAGAAATCTAGTTCCATGAATTTCGAAATAAGCCTTTTCGAGTGTTTTATAATCTATATTAGGAAAGTAAAGTTCCTTCAAGGCTCTTCAGGCCTACAGAGCTGAAGCGTATCCTGGTTTCTATAGCGTTAAGCGGAATAGGTGACAATAATCATCTCCTGGCCAGGACGCTTGTCTGACATAGGTTTTTACTCTCAAGCTAGTGCTTGTACCCATTTGCACCTGGGTAGAGTGGGGAAAATGCGTGTTAAGTGTCTTTCCCACGGAACACAACATCGGACCTGGCTCTTCCTAGGATTCGAACTTGGGACCTCATGATCCCCAGTCCGGCAGCATAACCACTTTGCCACCGACACCGCAAACTATACTAGATCAGTTGTTAATTGTCCTGTCTCTTTAAAAGAATTAACCAAATTCGGTCTACATTTTGTTATATTTTCTCTTACAATTAGACCCGACTCTAGATCCTCTTCATGGTTGGGGAACTTGAGAGCTTTTTTTCTCTCTCAAAACAGGTTTATGTGTACTTAATTCTGAGCCGATGAAGTGTGCATTATGTAATATTTGCAGTGCCTTTCCTTTGAAAGAGGAGAGATTAAGGAATTCTTTTGTCTATTTTAATGTCTGACTTATTCCACGGCACAAGGGTATTTTTGGGAAACACTTGTTTGTTTGTTTACAGCTCTAAATACATGTACATCTTTTAATATTTTTGTTTGTTAGGTTGTTTAAAGAAAAAAAATTTTTGACTGTTTTTTAAATTCATTCAGTAGAGTCATTATTAGTGCATGAAATGCTCATTAGCAACACTTTCAATAAAATTTAAACTAGTGTGACAACCATCACTGCTACTTATTGTATTTGTAACTTTTCTTTATTACCTCTTTCACTTTCATTATAATAAATACTAATACTAATAGTAAGAGTTCTGCTAATAGCACATCTGCTACTGTTACTACAACAGCAGCTACTTCTTTAGTGCTGTTTATTCTTCTTCTGTTGCCTTTATGATCATTTCCCACCTGTAATAATAATCCTGTGACTGTTTTGTAGCTGGAGAAGAAATCTCAGTGAGGCATTCCTCATTTGGTTATAATCAAATTGTACCTTTACACTGACCTAATGACTTCTCATATTCTGGAACTTAAAAAGAAAAACTTTTAACCTTAGGGTAATCACAACCATCAACCAGTACATATGTAATTTATGCATTTGAGTTTCAATCACACCTTTCTGTTATGGTGGACAATGGAATGGATGGCATGTTTTTTTAGTAAGAAGCTGCTCTGATCAAGAAAGTCTGAGGAAGTAGTACATTTGAATATTGCAGGTCCATTCAGACTCTATTTAAGTGGACATGACTTGCATATATATGTAGTATATATTTTAATAGTAAAAAGTATTCAAGCCATGTCCATACTGATACAGTTGCTTTCTATTTTGTTTTTGTTTTAATTTCCATGGCCTGAGTTTTGAGTCCTGGTTTAATTTTACACAATGTGCATTTCACTTTATTACGTTTATTATAAAAAGATATCAAGTTCACAATATATCAATTTTAGTCTTTTGATTTTTACTATGTTCTATGTTACCAATGTTTTGAAATAACAATAGTTTTAGTTTTCCAAATACTGGTTTGTGCCAAAGATATTTCTTCATATTTTTAATAAATAAAACATGACAAAAATTTCTTTATCAGCTGATTCTGTTCATTTGTATGTTTTAATTTATGTTATTTCACTCAGCGTATATATATATATGAAGATATTGTTGCTCTCATGCACCAAAGTAGAATCTATATGCAGCAATATAGAACTTGAATTTGTTGGAAATCAACAACTTCATTGATTCAGATTTTTTATATTTCATAATTGATACAATGACATGTAATATCAAAAGTACAGATAAATTCAACAGAAGGCCTTTCCTGGCTAAGATTTTCTTTTCGACCAAAATTTATACCTGAAATAACTTCCACCCAACTCCTTTCAACCCTACTGAAAATAAGTAAGGTGCAGACCTAATGTATGACGTAACACTATGCGTATGTGTCAGGAGACAACAGGGATGATCTTCGGCATGGAATGGGCAATAAGAGTGATAATGGCAAGTCCTTCTTTCCTTCCAATCTTCTACTTCCACATATCTTTCTTTCATTTTTCTGTTTTAGATCATCGCATATGGTGGACAGGTGGACAGTGTAAATTGCAATGAAAAACCGACATGGAAATCTGTCAAGCTCAGTACACTCCAACTACTGGGCCAGGCAAGCTTTCAAAGTCTTGGTGTATGATCTTGAACTGAAATTTTCAATAAATAAGGATACAATAGATCGGTTGTTTTTTAATATTGCAGAAAATATGTTTGTAGATAACACATTTGTATGACAACTTTCGTTAAATGCAAAGTCGGCAAGGAATCTAAACAAAAAGGATACAACTACATGTATTACCATAGCAAAACAAAGTTTCCGTTGTTATAGAACAATACAACTAAGAGAAATGGTAGGCCCTATGGTTGATAGCATGGCAAAGAAGAAAATCAACGACAGTGAGAAAAATTAGCCTAGCCTCTAGATCTCTGACAAGCTCATACCAGTCACTAAAAAATATTATTTTGATTGGTCCAGCACTTTTCCTACTCGCATGGTGTAGCTTGGCTGTCAGTCAGTGTCAATACTGTCAACAAGTCATCCGTCTCGCCTCCCAAACACACACATGTACACAATGCAACGTCAATGACTTGAGCGTGTAGGCTGTTGCAGTTACAAGAACTGTCCATGCCTAAAAGGAATTCTATTCCACACAATTTCATACACATTAATTTATCTCCCACGCCCACCCACCTTAGCAAGATAATATAATATTACGTCTTCAAATGGCCCAATCAGCAGGTTTTTTTACATGTATTACTTAAAACGCCAAAGGAGCAACATACAATGTCTTAAGTAACCGTGTTAAGCAGATGTACTATAATATCTTACTTGGGACTTTAACGTATAAACCTCATAAGTAAAATGTTTCCACCTTTTAAAAAAGCATGATTTTAAACACTATCAGTTTTAAAGTCTAAAAAACACAAAGCCTTCACTGTTGGTGTTAATAGCGTAAACCTCTTTGGTATCACTACCGTAGCTAGGTGCATATTACATGGAAATGCAAAGGAATTTCTGACAGTACTTATGTAGGCCTAGATTTCTTTTTTCCGGTGCCTGATTTGCTAATTTTCAGTGAATTTTCCTTGACAAAATCTAGATTAGATCAATAATTCTATTGAGAACTACAGGGAAAAACTTTTAGAAGTGGATTTAAACAACATGTGAACTCGATAACGTGCTTTTGCTTTTATTAGTTTTTTATACCTGTTTGTATAACTTTATTTGTATTTGATTTTACCCATCTACAACTAAGGTGATTTTGGGGTTTTTGGTGGAATTTTTAAATATTGCCCACACTGCCCTGTAAACAGCCAAGGGATCTTTAACGTGCACAGAGTGTTGTGATCTGCACACATGATCTCTTTTTTTGCATTCATTTTTCATCCATATCCGATAGGACTAGGTGTTGATCCACTTACCTGGATCAGGAGGGTAGATTTAACTCAAAAAGTCTTGAGAAAAGTTTTCAACCGTTGTTGGGGCTTGAACCCACGACCTTGGGTTGAGAGGCCGACACCTTGCCTCTGGACTACTGAGTCACTCCGTTTGTATAACCCTTCACTGTCCAAGAGCTCATCCCTTTTACTTTCCTGTTATGTCTCCTCCCCCATTCCACTCTCACATGTAAAAATAACAATTACAAACTCATTTGAGTGAATTGTGAAAAGAAAACTGAAGGATGTTACGCATCATTTCTTCCAAAACATGGTATAGTATAATTATACAAAGATCAATATGAAAAACATAGCAAAAACAATGTTACGAAATAATAATAAAAATATCAATGAAATTAAAATCATTTATAATGTGCATTAATAGCCCTTGCTATCATGAGGCATCTGATTTCACTTGCACCAGCCCCAATTTCATAAAGCTTGGCATCTCTCAGGAATCTTCCTGTAGGGTAATCGTTGACATAACCATTGCCACCTGTGGGAAAATGGGATGAAAAATAAATTATAGAGCACAACCTTAACAAAAGAGTAAAAGCAACTGAAATATAAATCCACTAGAAATTCAAATAGATTAGTGGAAGTTTTGAGTCCAATTATATTAATAACTCTTCCCCCCCCCCACCCCTATGTCCACCCCTCACATACTCTTACACACGCACACCACACACATGCATGCACACACACACAAACACACATACTCACACACACACATAATCATATTCCAAAGCCCATGTGCGGACAAAATCTAGTCATTACTCAAGGGGGGCTGAAAGTCAGTGATTACTTTTATCGGGTTGCATTTCCATTGGAAGTCAGTGATTGCTTTTACCAGGTTGCAGTTCCATTGAAAGTCAGTGATTACTTTTATCAGGTTGCATTTCCATTGAAAGTCAGTGATTACTTTTACCAGGGTGCATTTCCATTGAAAGTCAGTGATTACTTTTACTAGATTGCATTTCCATTGAAAGTCAGTGATTGCTTTTACCAGGTTGCATTTCCATTGAAAGTCAGTGATTACTTTTACCAGGTTGCATTTCATTGAAAGTCATTGATTGCTTTTACCAGGTTGCATTTCCATTGAAAGTCAGTGATTACTTTTACCAGGTTGCATTTCCATTGAAAGTCAGTGATTACTTTTACCAGGTTGCATTTCCATTGAAAGTCAGTGATTACTTTTACCAGGTTGCATTTCTATTGAAAGTCAGTGATTAATTTTACCAGGTTGCATTTCTATTGAAAGTCAGTGATTTCTTTTATCAGGTTGCACTTCTATTGAAAATCAGTGATTACTTTTACCAGGTTGCACTTCTATTGAAAATATTGTTAGAATCACGGCAAAGTTTTTTTCCCAATAAATCTATTGATTGGAACAGTGCAAGATATAAGTCTAACTAGCTGTGAAATAACAAAAAAAACTAAGCAAATGTTACAGTATTTGTATATATTTGATATGATAGAACAGAAAACATAAGGTCTAAGAACAAAAGACTGAAACATAATCAAAAGGCAGTTGAATAAGCATTGTGTATTTTACATTGATCCACTAATAATAATAAACACTTTCTATGAAGAACTACATTTGAAAGAATGCGTTTAGTTGAATAATATAAATACGTTTGTGCTATGAATCAAATCGGAGCATAAATTGTGGAAAATTGTAATTACCAACAATCTGAATTGCATCTAATGCCATCTTTGTAGCTGCTTCAGCAGTGAACAGAATTGCACTTGCACAGTCCTGGAAAAAAACACCAAATAAACAAAATTGAGATATAATTAATGAATGTATTACAATGCTCAGGAGCAACATGGAACTTGTTGCCCCATACAAACAAAGCAGAATTTTAAGATCAAATCATGCTTTTTTAATGAATGTACCTAAAGTAAAATCTTATTTTAGTAATAAAGTTTTAATGTTGCAGCTCCAGTTTTATGGAATAATTTTTCTTTTTATACAAAGAATTCACCATCCATCAATATTTTTAGAAAACGTTCAAAAACAGCGCTGTTTATATTTGCTTTTATTGACACTGGAGAGGGTTCACTATGAATTGAAATGTTTATTTATTGCTGTTTCGTGTGCTTTTTATCCTGATGCTCCATGGTTTGTTTGATTGGGTTTGTAAATTGTTTTTGAATTTTAAAATCGTTTTGTGCTTTTGATTGTACAGTGCCATCAAGCACCATTGATGGATGTCCCGGCACTCCATAAATTTATTAATATTATTGTTATTATTAAACATGCCTGCTGCTAAGGCAATCCGAGCTTGCAGCTTTCACACGCTTTCGATGATGTGATTAAACATGGTACTTTTTTTAAAGAAAAACTATCAGCTTTTACCACAACATAACGTAATGTTTCAATGTGTCATCAAAGTTGTACAAGTGTATACGGTTGATCTTAATTATAGGTCTAGATATCCAAGATCTCGACACAAACTCTGTTTTCTTCATTAAATTTTATACATTGAGACTGCTAAAGTTTTCGAGGGAATTTTGAGGAAATTCAGAGTACCGATAATTGATTAAAAATAGGTTTCGTGTGACATTTTCATTTACAACCATTCACTATGGCTTCTTTGTAAATGTAAACAAAAAGATAAGTAAATACATAAGTAAATAAACACATGGACAAATAATAATAAATGTGTGTGTATATAAATATGTAGTATATAGAATCTAAATGTAGCAACTATTTCAAATTATTTTCAAAATGTCATAATGACAAAAAGTATTGTTTTAATGTGTTACACAAATGACAAATGTCTCAAATCAACTTTATGAAAAATTACTAACATACATGTACATATACATCTATTTTGTTCATTCATGAGATGACATTAACATGTCAACTTTTTGATACAACTTTGAAATTATATGACATTGGTAACTTACATTAGAGTGTTTCTCTCCTTTATCAAGTGCCCTTGCAATGTTGTAGACATACGACCGGCTTATGTTAAAAACTGTGTACATGTCTGCCAGTTTACTTTGGATCATCTGTAATAACAGAAAGTTATTTAACCCTTTTATTTTTCATTACTCTTGTAACTCTTGTCTTATGTGACAATGAAGAGGCTGTAACATTATTGTAAAAATAATCAGATAAAGAAAAGGACTGAGAGAGAAAGGATAATATTAGTCCTTTAATAAAAGGTTGCATTGTAGACATGACATTTACTCTTAATTTATATGGTGTGCATAACATGCAATAAGGGTGTAATGTGTCTTGAACCACTCAAAATACTAACAATTGGGATAAATATATATGTAGTTTAATCCTTCATCAGTTATGCAATACATGTTTGATTACCTGGGACAACATAGTTATCAAAAGGTAAGCTCTGATGAGCTAGATCCTCTCATTCCCAATTTATCAAGTTTTGGGCCTGCAGAAAATCCAGGCATTTCCTGTAACAAAAAACATAGCGTTTATATATTTGTGACAATTGTTCTCTTCTTCGGCCGTAAGCAAGAAACCCAATATCCTTGCATTTTTTCAAAACTAAAACAAAATGACACTCTACACTTTCCTCACCATCATTACAGGAGAAAGACAGAGTCTGAAATTGTACAACCACACATTTTATAGACCAAAAAGTCAGATTATTAGACTTACAGCTTCTTTCAATTGTTTCAGTGAATCAAAGAAAAGAAGCAGAAAACAAACCAACATATTTAAAGTTTACAATGACTAACCCAGCTTATCTGAAGCAAAAATAAAACATAGAACAGCCAATATTCCTCGAACATGTGTTCAACGAAATACGGAATCCCTGAATTCATGACAAAGTCCAAACCAAGATCTTTCTTTGTACACTAACGATATTCCCCGAAACACTTATTCCACGAACTAATTTTTCTGGTCCCAAGGATTTGGGGAATACGGGCTGTACTGCGATGCTTTATAACAGTGGAAGTGATTTTTTTGGCTTTTGAGTTAGAAACTGTCAAAATATAGTCATCCTATATCATTGGAAAGTTTGTAGCTTCTTTGATTGCCACCTCCTTTGATTTTGATCCAATTATCAAAATCCATCTCCTCACTCAGTTATGAATTAAATCACACAAAACCTGTGCAGATAGTTTTTTCCATTCAATATCTAAAGAGTGACGTCATTTTTTATAGATATTTTGGATAGTTTTTTTCAATGGATTTTTCAAAAATAACATATCATTTATGTGCAACAATGGCATTTTTATTACAACATTTTCGCAAAAAGTTAACAAGATATAAAAAAACCCGACCTCAGTCTGTTAACATTGACAAGAATAACCTATGTGCCAAATAATACACAAATCGGTCGGTAAATAACGGAGAAGATAGAAATTTAGTCGAAAAAAAAAGATTTGAGAAAAATGCAAGCAAAGAAATCAAAAGAAAATAACACAAAAAAGACACTTCAGACGGGTTGCCCTTACTTTTTGATAATCTATGGCGTTGTTACTAATGTAAAGAGGATTGTAAATCTAGTTTTAGATGTGAACTATTGTGAAAACAGACGTCATAATGACCAGCTACAGAGGTTTTCAGTGCCATCTTCTCAGTCAGTGTTAGGATAATTTAAGTCAAAATTTTTACTATTTTTACCTACCCTCGCCTACAAAATATTGTGCAACAAACAAATTTCACGTCATATGGACATTTTCTCCTATAAACTTGTGGATAAATGATCGTTCTATCCGAATATATAAAGAACAGAAAATTCATTTTGGTCCCAAATTAACCAATCCAATATTTATGCACATCTATAAGTCTTTACATCATAAGTCTTCCAACATGAAAGTTACTTTATTTTGAACGAAAGAGGGTGAATAAAATTGTATTCAACCTCAGTGGAGTATATAAAAACACATTATTTTACAGCCTACCTTTTCAACAATAAATGCTGTTATCCCATGCTGCGGCTTTGCGCTTTTTGGATCTGTTTTAGCATACACAACTAGAGTATCAGCATCTGGCCCATTTGTGATCCAAAATTTGGTCCCATTCAAAACGTAATGATCCGCTGTAAATCCATGTATTGAACAAAGTTATTGCCAAAAATTGATGTAGCCACCAGTCTTAGAAACAATGAATAATTTAAGAAAGACACATACCTCATAAACTTATGAAAATACTACCCGATTAGTGGGTAAAATTGGGTGGATCTTTAAAACTTATGGATTAATCTAGAGCAATCAATAAGAGAAGTGGATGCTCCGAAAATTTACAAACATGAAGTGTAAGCAAACAGCAGAATAAGAGTTCAAAATCAAAATGCATATATACTAGCTTTTACATTTACAAGGCTGTTAGAGGACATAAGATTACTAAATCAGTGTTAATGAATTCACTTGGATGATCAAATACAAGATTGTCTGCAAAACCATATCAGATAAGTTGAACAATACGCCAGAAAAAAAATCTCAAGGACAATAAAAATGAACTTGCAAAGCATTTCAGATCTCGATGTAAAGGCAATAAGATCTAAGGCTTCTATATAAATTTGATGACACCATTCATTAACTAAATGAAAACGAAAAAAAGCAATCACCCTGTGCCTCCCCTTCTTCTCCTCCCCCCCCAAGAAATCCCAACTAGATGCATAAAACCCTAAGCAACAGCAACTAAGGAGCAACTAAACTCCTTTTCATGTATATAGTTGACACCCCCTCCCCCTTCGCCATCAAAAAAAAGCATATAATGCACTTTGCATAACTGTATCGTTACATTTTCAATTCACTTTGATTTTATCAGATGGCACTTCTTTGTACCTCCAAATCAGTTTTGTCTGTAAAAAAGAACAACTGATAGTGCCATGATTTTTCAAAAGGTATTTTGTCATTGTGTCACAATTGGTATCGTTGTGAATTTGTAAGCATGATAAAACTGGTTCACACCCTGGCATGCACATGTGGTTTCCCCCCCCCCCCCAGTGTTTATACTCTTAGTAAAGGTATGTTGCAGCTCTCATCGCTTGAATCAGATATGAATGAGTACCCAACTATAGGCAGAGAGGAACTTATCAGTGTTAATATCAATGGCGTGGCTAGGTGTAGACTATAAAGGCTAAGCCCCACCTTTAAAAATGATTTGATTACAAGCCATATAACAAGCTGTTTCTAATCATTATTGTAATTTTCAACTTTCATTCCGAAAACATTGCGCTACACTTCGATCTCAAAGCCTAGCTCTACATACGTATGCAAATAGCCAATCGGTAGAGATCACTCTAAGCACTACCAAACCATGAGCCAATAAAAGGAAAGGCAGGCTATAATGCGTAAAGCCTTTTCCCTACTGGTCTTCCCATTGTAATCCTTATGGTATCGTTCTAGATAGTGTAATACATGTACATGAGGTAGAGAGATCATCATCGATACAATGGCTAAAATGCTGGTATTGAGGCGGAAACACCTACAGCCCCGAAGGCTTTTCAAATGGGTGCAGGGTACCATTGAGTAATCAACGTTTTTCATCGTGGTATCGTGCATGCTGAAATAATGCCGATACACACATGAGAGAGACAGAGAGAGAGAGAGAGTTTTCAAGGCTGGCCCAGTGACCTACACCTAGTAACGTCTGGCCCTGACTCAAAGACGGTGAACTCTTGGTGGGGAGTGAAACAGTTAGAGAAGGTATTATTAATTAAATGAGACGAAAAAAGATGTTTTGGCCTCTGCCAATTTATCGTAACTGTAGTGTATGCCTAGATCTAGATCTACCTTTCTTTACAGCAGTCAGTTTCATCGCTACAACATCAGATCCAGCTGTTGCATACTCATGGCTAAAGCTCCAATCTTTTCACCGGATATAACTTATAAGCTGCGATCGATATGTGAAAATACATCATGATGATAGTAGATCTATATCACAGAACACTAAAACAAGTGTTTTAGTGTTCTGTGATCTATATTGTTATGCTTTACACATTCCTGATTGAGTTAAAAAAAACCAAAAAGACACCCAACAATAAGAACAACAACAAAAATTAGCAAACAAGGACAAATCTCGGAAAAAAATCCTTGAAAAAAGCTCTGATGGAAAGAATATTGTGTTATGTTATTCTTTGAATAGTTTTTAGAACTGTTTCAAAAAAATGTTTTCACACAGTAATGGCATAAAACAAAAATAGGATTACAAAATTAAGGTGAAACACCCATCGACCATTTTATTTGTTTACTCCATTGTTCTTTAACTATCACTAGCTGTCTTAAAAAGCCATTTAGAAATATGATCTGATAAACAAAAAATATCGTAGAGTGAGTGATTGCGTTTAAAATCTGCAGGAGGTCACATAATGATTTCACTTTTGCAGCCTCATTTAACCCATTTAATTTTAATTAGATAATAAGACCAAAAAAACCAATTACAAACCCAAAACATATATACAAAACAGTAAGTTTACAAAATATTATCAAACGAACAAGATCATAAAGTTAAAAATGTCAAAAACATTCATCCAAGTAAGTCCTGATTCAACATCAGGACTAATTTCTAAGATGAATTAAAGAAAACAAAAGGAAGGGTACCTCAGGGAGATATTTCTCTTTTTGTACTTCACTCAGTACCATTGCGCACAATCTGGTTTATACATAGATTAGAATGAGCACCATAGCTTCCACCAATAGAGGCTGAAGTCCGAGACATTTCTTCCATAATGAGGCAGTGATCAAGATGGCCCATCTCAGACCCACATACTTACCTGGCATTGAGTACAGTACAGAACAGTATGGAGATTTTGCTGCTATAATACTATCATGAGCATACAAATAATTTTAATCATCTTTAATATTTCATAACGAGTTGTATCCTACTTTATTCATTGTTTAATAAACGATTCATCTCTTGATGAAGATAATGATGATCAGGCGTCATCCTTGTACTGCAGATTTCTTCCAGTGAGTTCTGTTCCCAGCTTTCCTCTGCTACTTTGCGCTCGTGTCTTTTTAAAAAAAAGTATTCTATGTCATCATGCCTTCTTATCAGCGATTGACCTCGGTTTCTATTCTGCGTCCATTTTTTTGTACCGCTATTCTGTGCATCTTTTGTCCTTTAAAACTTGGTACATGGCCAGCTCTCTCTCTCTATACATTTTTATTTTTGCGACCCCACTTTGACCTGTTATTCATTTCCTTATCAGTTCGACTGGAATGTTTCACTCATGTATTGTACTTTGAGTTAACATGTTGTTAGTATAAGCAAGGTATCTTTTGTATAAGCTTACTTTGTTATGAAACACATTTACATAAACACGCTTATGTCATTTGAAGGCTGATTCCAAGCTGTCACCATCCTTAATATTTCATGACGAATTGTATCCTACTTTATTCATTGTTTAATGAACGATTTATGAGTGGGTTGATTGACTTGTCAGACATGGAGTCGATGGTTTTCATACTCATGCCTTTAACCTTGGTGCTGACCAGATACTAATGGTAATATCAATTTCATGGCTTTATCATAACAAATGGATGATGAGGCACATCCATTCATATTATCACTTATCAAGTAAGTCTAGATGACTCTTAAGGAGGGGGGGGCGCGGACTGGCGAGTTAGGGACTGAAAGGTTAATTTTCTGTTCTTTGCATTATCGGTTAGAAAGATCATTTATCTACAAGTTTATGGCAGAAAATGCCCATATGACGTATAATTCTTTGTACAAAATATTTTGTAGGTGAGGGTAGGTAAAATCAGTTAAAATTTTGACATAAATTACCCTAACACTGATTAAAAAGACGGCAGTAAAAACCCGTGTAATGGTGGCTAATCGCAGGTTCATAAAATGACGTCGTTTTATTTTAGATATCTTGTAAATTTTTAAAGAAATGATTTCCTTTTGTAATAAAAATGCCGTTTTTGTATATTATTCACGACATATATTATGATCAAAATTCTCTTAATTTTTTTTTTTTATCCAAAACATCAATAAATATCAATAAAAAACCGATGTCATTCTTTAAATATTGAATGGAAAAGACGATCTGCACAGGTTTTGAGTGAGTTTATTCATAAGTAAGGGAGGGTATAGATTTTGAAAATTGGGTCAAAATCCAAGATGGCGGACGTTTCTATGACAACCTAGGACGCTACAAACTTTTCAATGATATAGGATTATTGTATTTCCACAGTTACTCGTGTACATACTAAAAGCAAAACGCAAACTCAACAGCAAAAAAAATAAATCCCATCTTTAAAATGATTTAATTACAAGCTATGTAAAATGGTTCTTAAAACATTTTTTTTATCGTAATTTTCATTCTTCTTTCATTCCGAAAATCGTGCGCTAGGCTTGGTCCTAGCTCTGTATACTTATGTAAATAGCTAATCAGTAGAAACCACTCTAAGCCCTAAGCAATGCAAAACCAGAGTTGGCCAATAAATTCTGAAATTCAGAATTGAAAAAAGATTGATAATTATTTTTTACCTCCTAGCCTAATGCCTTGCACAGCTGCCTAGTCGACAATTGTTTGTATGTAGATCTTGATTTAATTACTAACTACAAACAGATCACGGCAATGACATGGTACTTGTTACTGTAGAGTTATATCGTGGATACATTTATAATAATTTATTGACCTGTGTGGTCATAATGATTAATACAATTACTGTGTTTATTAATTTAATGGTGAATGAGGTAGATTTTATCTCTCTCTCTCTTTCTCACACACACACACACGCTCTGTCTGTCTGTCGCTCTCGTTCTCTCTCTCCCCCCCTCTCTCTCTGTCTATCTGTCTCTCTCTCTCTCTCACTTTATCTCTCTTCCTCTCTCTCTCTCTCTGGCTGTGTCTGTCTCTCTCCTTTCTGTGTTTCTCTCTCTGGCTCCCTCTCTCTCTCTGTGTCTCTGTCTCACTCTCTCTCTGTGTCTCTATCTCTCTCTGTGTGTCTGTCTGTCTGTCTCTCTTTGTCTCTATCTCTGTCCCCCCCCCCCTCTCTCTCTGTCTCTTTCTCTCTCTCTGTCTCTCTCTCTCTCTCTGTCTCTCTCTCTCTCTTTTGTATCTCTCTCTCTCTCTCTCTCTCTCTCTCTCTCTCTCTCTCCTCTCTCTCTCTCCGTCTCTCTGGTAGGATGCTAACTGGTCTATAATTCTTGATTTCTAATGTGTCATTGTTTTTATATATATATAGTAGTATTACTTCTTGTGCCATATTTAATTTATCTGGAAATGTACTTGTTCAAATAGACTTGAGTATGATATTGCACATAAGTGCACTCAATAATGGGATACTGGCTGGAGTAGGGCAGATATGGTGTCCTCACCAATCGACTTTCTGACATTTAAATTATTGATTTTTTTGTCAATTATTTCATGGGTTAGTTTCTTTGAATTCAAAGTTAACTTTTGGTGTGTTTTCTTTTATTGTCTTCATGATAGGGTGTAATTCTGAATGTAGTGATATGCTGTTACCAATGTCTTTCTAACGTTAACAAATAAATGTTTGAAACTGAAAGTTTTGCACACTTTTGTGTATTATTTACAACTTTATCTTTTCTCAGAATTATTTTTTGCTCACTCGATTTCATTTTGTTGGAAAGAAAGGGCCACAAATCCCTACTCATTTGGCCCCAGCGGTGCAAGAAAATACTTTTGATAGATTTTTCAACACGAAAATAACTTTTTTTTTTTGATAGATTTTCTCTTCAGTTTTGGTTGATAGAAAACCTGTGCAGATCGTCCCATTCAATATTTAAAGAGTGACGATTTCTACATTCTTTAAGGGTGGGGGGGGGGGGGTGGAACCTGAAGTGATTTTTTTGCTTTTGAGATTTTTTGCTTTTAGTGTGTACATCTGTCAAAACACAGTTACCCTGTATCATTTGTAGCGTCCTTGGTTGCCATAGAAACTTCTTGGATTTTGACTCAATTTTCAAAATCTAGCTCCTCCCCACTTAGTTATGAATAAAATCACTCAAAACCTGTGCAGATCGTCTTTTCCATTCAATATTTAAAGAGTGACGTCGGGTTTTTTCAATATTTTGGAGGTTTTTTAAAATGAATTTTTGAAAATACTATATTCGTGAATGTAAAAAAAACGGCGTTTTATTACAAAAAAAAAAAAAATCTCAAAAAGTTTACAATATATATAAAAAAAAGACGTCATTCTATTGACATTGACAAGAAGAACCTGTGTGCCAAATATAATACAAACTGGCATACTGATACACACTAATTACTAATGCTTGTTGCGTTCTTTCTCGTTTCTCTCTCTCCCTCTCACTCCCTCCTTCTCTATGTTCTTAAGTTTGTACGGCAAGCATATTTTGTCTTCAAGCAGTAATGTAAGTACAAACACTCTATTGCTATTACTATTATGATTTATATCAGTTGTCTAAAAAATATGATATTGGGACAGTATTCTTTCGTGGGACCATCTGAAATATAGTTACACTAACTTACACCACGCCTATGGAGTTTACTTTACGACATAAAATCAATTGCAAATTTTTGAAACAAACAAATTCCCCATTACAAAAAATACTCCAACAAAACAACAAACCAAAAACACACAAAATATGTAGTATTTTTATGATACTTACTCGAAGTGGACATTTTGACTATAATTTTATCCCTTTGCTTCACTACTGTGGTTTTCTTTTTCTAATTGGAGCATTAGATGGTACCGTTTATTTTAATTAGGTTTTACCCATAGAAGAAGTCAAAATGCTAATAAACATTCAAAGACAAGAGAAAATGTATGATGCCTTGATTTTTTTTTATACTGTGACTGATAATGTAATAGTATTCATATTGCATACATAGCTCATTGAATATGTGACAGATAGATTCAACAGAATTGTTCTTAGCAAAGGCCTCTTTTAGCAGTCTAAAACTAACAACAGTAAAAGGTCCATGATTGCTAAGCAAATAGCAATTGACGTTTTTCATTGTTAACAATAACATGTAATAGTGATTTTGTTTCTTTTTTTTAAACTCTGGCACAAATTTAACAGTTAAACAAATTGACGAACACCAGTCTATAAAACTAAAAAGTCTACAAAGTCATCCATAATTCTTATTATCACAATTTTATTCTCTTCCTTTACAACTCACAGGATGTGTCAGCGCTGTTCATACGGCGAAGACGTGTTTCGAATGGCTCCTGCTATTCTTGTCGTTTTAGTATTTATTCATTGGGATATACTTATCGCTATCGATTGGACTTTAGCCTGTGTGAAACTTATTATGTTCTGTTCAATTTGACAATTTATTTTGGATCTTGAACAATGCATTATTGTGTAAAATAATATGTAAATAATATTGTGTATCACTTTCATCATGCAAAGGTATGTTTATGACAGCGACACTCTTAAATCACTAAGACCACCGGTCAATATAAACAATCTTCTCCACGATTTCTACAACATACCGTGTCGTCGAAACAAAAGAGGAAGGAAAGTTCGGGTCAAATTCAAAGCACGAATGAGTCGTAGGCATAAAAGAACTGTGTTACCTATTGTTGTGACAGGAAATGTAAGATCTATAAACAATAAAACTGACGAACTACACGCATGTACTAAGTACATGCAAGAATACAGAAACGCCTCTGTTGTGTGTTTAACTGAGACATGGCTTATTGACACAACATCAGACAGCTGTGTTCAGCTAGATAATTTTATCTTGAATTGTGGCGATCACGACCTTCGGTCAAACAGGAAAAAGAAAAGGTGGGGCTTATGTGCCTACATCAACAAGCGCTGGTGCCACCCTAACAACATCACTGTGTTGAATTCAAGTTGTACCCAAAACCTGAACTTCTCAGTATCTCGCTGAGACCCTATTACCTACTCCGAGAATTCGGTAAAGTCATCATAAACGTCGTCTACATACCACCTGAAGCACACGCCCAAACTGTAATATCAGCCATAACATTAACAGATACAATAAACGAACAACTGACAAAATCGCCACATGCTGTGATTATAACAACTGGAGACTTCAATCACGTCAAATTGGACCGATGTATAAAACTGTACCAACACGTCTCTGTTGCAACACGAAATGAAAAGACTCTAGATTTATTCTATTCCAACATTAAGAATGCCTACAGATCAAAGGCTCTACCACCATTAGGAAATTCTGATCACAATATGATCTTTTTGATGCCAAAATACCTGACCCAGTTTAAATCTGTTGCGGTCGCTGAAAAGAAAGTAAAGGTTTGGGATGACATCGGGATAGAACGTCTGCAATCGTGTTTTGAATCGACCGATTGGGACAGTCTAACAGACTTGTGTCAAAATGTTGATGAATTAGCCAATCTAGTAAGCTTCTACATTCTTTTTTTGTGAAGAAAGAGCAATCGATACAAAGACTGTCAAATGCTACCCAAACAATAAACCATGGATCATAAAAGAACTAAAACTCTTACTAAACGAAAAGAAAAGGGCCTTCATGACGAAAGACGAGCGAAAAGAAAAACGACACAGAAGAAAATAAAAGACAAAACTAACGAATGCAAAAAAGAATACAAACACAAATTGAAAATAAATTCAAATCAAAACGGTATGGAGTGGCATGGCAACCGCGGCTGGGATGAAAAGCCAGAAAAATCGAAATTCCATTGAAAAAGGGTGATGAAAAGAACTACGTCAAAAACCTCAATAAATTCTACGCTAGATTTGACGTAATATACTTCGCTAATGAAAGAAAAATGCTGAAATCAGAATTATCAACCACCTCGGACCTATCAACGCCACCGAAACTCAAGTTTGCAAGATGTTCTACAAAGCTAAAAACTAACAAAGCCAGTGGCCCCGACAACATCACGCCAAAACTTTTGAAAACGTGCAGTACATTTCTGGCAGGGATATACACCACCATCTTCAATAAGTCACTAGAGGAAAAAACAGAGCCTGAAATCTGGAAATCATCTAAAATTACTCCTGTACCAAAAAACAAAACGCGTCAAAGAAAACAACAATATGCGACCAGTGGCCTCAACATCAATTCCCATGAAATGCTTGGAACGACTCGTACTAAAATCCGTCATATCCTCGTGTGGAACAAAACTTGACCCGTGCCAATTTGCATACAAAGCCAACAGAGGCGTAGAAGATGCAGTTCTACTCTACACCGACACTGTCTACAGGAATCTTGAAATGCCGAAAAGCTATGTCCGGACACTCTTCGTAGATTTCTCTTGGCATTCAATACAAACCAACCCCACATTCTCGTTCCAAAACTAACCAAATGGGAGTTAACAAATGCACCACACTCTGGATTTTGGACTTCCTAACATCGAGACCCCAGTACGTGTCTATAAAACAGGACAAAGTGCATGATTCAACAACAATGATCATGAACACTGGCGCACCACAAGGGACAGTGTTGGCTCCAGTACTGTTCTCCATATACACAAACGATTGCAGGAGCACGAAAGGAAACACCCACATTATCAAATACGCTGACGACACAGCGATAGAAGGTCATATTAAGACCCAGAGTGACCTCGAAAACTATGAGAGTGAGATTTCACTTTTGTATATGCAAAAAACTATGCAACAAGAAATTAAACAAAATCATACGTTATGAAACACACAACTTGTATGACCAAATAAGATGGAGCCAAAGAAGTGGAAGATTAATTCATTTTAAAACAACAAAAAACAAAGATGTCTTAACTCATTCCTTCCATCGGCTATAAGTATAAGAAACTACTCCCCCTCTATTCCTGTTGTAAATTAATGTATTATTTATAAGTGACACACAGCCTATACCAATCTTTATGCATTATATTTTAATACCCAAAATAATGATAACACTACGAAGGATGATTGCATGAGTGTGTGAGTGTGATTGACGTATTTTCAGTATGTGAGTTGTGCGTAAATGAAACTATAACAATTTGAGCTATTCTTGCACACATTTTAATTTCCTTTGGATTAATAAAGTTTATCTTATCTTATCTTATATGTACATAAAAACAAAAATCTGGGCTTGATATTAATAGAATATGGCAGATTTGTAAAGTGGCTTATACAAGACATCCATGACTGATTGCATACATATCTCTACAAAGTAAAAACACATTTTTTGTTTGACAGCATGTCCTACCAATAGATTGAATCATCATGAACAAGCATTATACAAGTATGTTATAATGTTATTAATTTCAAGCTCTTTTAATCAATAGTACAAACCACATGTTGTTACTTTCTTGTTACAATAGCAAAGAAATGGAGGCAAAAAAGCCTTCCTCAAAATAAATAAACAAACTTCTTTTTCTATCTTAGATTACAAGCATAGTTTATTACATTAACAGCATAATAAATACATGTAAAAGGTTTTATCTTCTTGCAAAAGAACATTTTGAAACCCCACCATCTTAATTAATGTAAAAAATAGAAAAGGCCTTAAACTCTTCATTGCCATAGCTAGGTGAAATACTTGTTTGTTTGTTTAATTGAAATTCACCCTGTCCACCATTGTGGTGATCTCAGGGTGAATTAAAAGGAAAAAAGTAAAATACGTGAAAGAGTAAAAAGGAAAGAAGTAAGACCTACCATGAGCGCCCACAGGTGAAATACATAGACATGCCAATGCTAAGGAAATTGATCGGTGCTCGCATTATACACCTGCCAACGCTTCTTACTCTCCATCCAATTTCCTGGACCCAACCTAGATTTGGACATATATAACTGGATCTAATGAGAACAATCTAAGCATCAGGCAAACATAATAACATGTGCTCTTGCTTCTACATCTGTACTACTAGCACCTATTGACATCTGCAAGAAAACAGTCCACTGTCAATAAGCAACAACATATTCCTCTTCCCTATCCTCCCCCACAAAACGGTACTAAAATTTAAAAAAAAAATCTTATCTTGGTAATGAAAAAAAAAGACTAAAATAAACCCAGAAGAAAAAGAAGAAGGTTAACCAGCCTGTTTTCATAATTTAATGTGATATAAGATCAACAAGAAAATCCTATCTGGGACTAAGTTATGAGAAAAAAAATCTCTTATCTCTATTATTATTCAAATTAAAATCATTTATAATGTGCATTAATGGCCCTTGCTATCACGAGGCGTCTGACTTCACTTGTACCAGCCCCAATTTCATAAAGCTTGGCATCTCTCAGGAATCTTCCTGCAGGGTAATACGTTGACATAACCATTGCCACCTGGAAATGAAAAAAACCTCCCAATTGCATTACAAAAAAAAAAAGAGCATAACAACCTAAACAAAACAAGTAAGCAATCTGGTTTGAAACATAAACGTACTGAAAAATTAAAGCAGAGGTTTTGAGTCCATGATGCTGATACTCGAGGCAGTGGACAGTAAGCAACTGTACAGGAGTAGATGATCCGCCCTCCCACGGAGTCTCCTGCTGCCTTGCAGGCTGGTCTTGACTGACCAAAAGGCTAAGGAGTTAACCCTGACACTGACAGAAAATAACAAGGCCTGGTAGGGGCCTCAATGTGGCAGCCGCCATCTACCTCACGGTACAGTGGGCTAATCCTGCTTTTCCAAAACCAAACTGATTTAGAGAAATAAATGTAATATACCTGACTTGACCTTTCAACGACAAGCATTGAAATGAACATGGACTGTGATTTTGGAACATGGAATGTTCGGGCAATAAATAAAAAGAGTTAGAATTAGTTGAAGAAATGGAAAAATTCAAAGTAGATATTTTGGCCATTATAGAAACAAAAGAAAAAAGATAAGGAATACAAAATGTAGGACAGAATCATACTTTAATCTTCTCAGGAGTAGATGTTAAAGACAGAGCTAGAGCAGGGTAAGGTCTCCTAGTGCATAAGGCATGAAAAAGATACTAGAAAGTTGGAAATTTATTAGCCCAGGCTAAAGGAGGTACCGTAAATATTAAACCAAAGGACGAAGAAATTAAATTATTAATAGCTTATAGACCAACGAAGACGCAACTAAAGAAGAAAAGATATCTTCGAAAATGATTTACAAATAGCTGCAGAGAATCTTAAACCCAAACAAGAACTAATGCTTTTAGGAAATTTAAGCTTAGGAAGTAAGGCAACAATATAGAAATGTCAGGAGGAGTAATAGGTAAAGAAGGAGAGACAACAGCTTCTCCAAATGGAGAGAGACTAATAGATTTTTGACTAAAGAATAACATGAAAATAGCGAACACCTTTTTCCTCATAAAGATATCCACTTATATATAAACAGAGTAAATGAAGACAGGTGTGAAAAGTCAATGAAAGACTACATAATAGTTAGCAGCTCCTTTATTACAGTGCATTGGATGCAAAAGTAAACAGAGCAGCAGAAATATTTAATGATCATCACTTAGTGATTGCCAAAATGAGATTACTGACTGAAGAAAACAAACAGAAAAGGAAAGAGAAGAAAGCTACTAAACTCAAAATAGAGGAACTAAATAAACCAGTAGTAAAACAGGTATACCAATCTAAGATAAAAAGATTTATCAGTGAATGGCAGATGGATCTTAAGGATAGCACAATAGAAGAAAAAGTGGCAAATGTATAAAACACTCCTCAGTTGTACTGAGCCATGGTGGGAATGAGAATGTCAAGACTAAGATCAAAGAAAAGAAAGATGCGTGGAAGATATACTTGCAAACAAAGAGACCAGAGGATAGGATAGATTACGTGAATAAGCTAAAACACAAATTCTTAAATTGGACAGGGAGAATTTAGAAAAAAGTTCAAGGCTACAATTACCTAGGAGTAATGATTAACTCAGAGGGAAATCTAAGAGAAGAAATCAACCAGAGAATCAAAAAGGCAAGTGCAATATATAACCATCTAGGAAAGGCATTTGTAGGTAAGCAAGAATTGTCAACAAAAAAACCAAAATGGCAGTATACAATACAGTTTATTGTCCTACTCTCCTTTAGGGCAATGAAACCTGGACCTTAGGCAGTTGAAATAAAATATCTAAGAAGAGTAGTACTGGTACGGAAAACTGAAAGAGACAAAATCAAACATAACAATAAGGGATCAAACCAAAGCAGATGGCAGAAAAAACTAAGATAGAAATAAATCAATTGAGATGGTTTTGGGCATGTAAACAGAATGAATGACAATAGAATAGCTAAATCAGTATACAGTGCTAAAACTAAAGTAAAACGTAAGGTAAAAGACCAAAAGGCAGACCTTAGAAAGTGGGAAGAAAGATATAAAAGAGGCATTGAAGCATAGAAATTTAATATTTGTGGAAAGGAAACAAATAATGCCAGGACAGGGCATCCTGGAGAAAGATCATCTCAGGCATTTGAACCCATACACTGAAGGTAGAATGGGAACTGATAAAGAAAAAGAAAGAAAGATGCTGATACTCTACCTACACACCAGCTAACTGTCGCTCCCTCTCAATCTCAGGCATTATTTTAGGTTGACTAGTAATCAGTGATAACTTTACAAAAGTGTGATTTCCATCAAATGTATTACAGGAATAAGAGCAAAACTTTTCTTCAATAAATATTTTGTCTCAGTGATAGGAATAATGACATTCAAAAACTATCTATTTAAATTAAAACAAAAAATTCTTTTTTTCAACAAATCCGTTTTTTTAAAATGCTACCACAAAAACACAGTTAAATAATCTTGTATATTAAAAAACACCTGACAACCCTATTGTAATATTTTGTATCGAGAAAAAAAAAATCAAATCATGCGTTTTAAGTTGAATAAAATAAAAATATCTACACCATGAAGCAACTCAACAAAATTTGTGTGGAAAATTGGAATTACCCAGAATCTGAATCGCATCTAATGCCATCTTTGTAGCTGCTTCAGCAGTATAGAGAATTACACCTGCACAATCCTGAAAAAAACACAAAAAAAACTCAAATCCAAATGAATTGATCATGTGACGAAATGTAAAGAAAAGGGTTTAACCCCATATCTGCCTCATTATTTTCTGAATTATTTAGCATCTTTGAGACAACTCTCTGTGGTGACAACTTTGAGAGAATGTTTTGTAATTATACACAGTGGTGACAGCTGACTCACTTGTGACACTTGTGCACATGGGAAGTAAATTGTTTTAAACAAGGTACATACATACTAGTGATCAAATAAATATGCAACACTATTCGTTTGGAAGAAAGGGATGTTAATCATAAATGATAGAATATTTATAATTTATTACATTAAATGATGTTATGTTTTAAGTTAAAGGGTTTTAATTTCAAGCAACCTCCCCCCAAAACCCCCTCCCCCCACCCCCAAACAAATATACGTAAATTTTTTGAACCCTTCTAGTTTCCATTGTGAAGAGTTCCATAACGATGGTGACCAGGTAGTCACTTTGACTTAGAGATTTTAATAAGGTTGATTTAATCAACGCGCGAAAATGAAGACGGCAGCCCTTAGCAGTACATGGGTTAGGCTCATGCAATCAAATAATGATGACCTTTTGTGTGTGTAATGGGGTCTCACAGTTCATTTTAACGACTAAAATGATCTTTTACAGGTTCCATATTTATTGAAGTCCTAGATTCTGACAGAAACTATCTTCCCTTCATAGAATGCTGATCCCTGGGACTGCTGTTTTATTTTTGTTTGTTTGTTTGTTGTTTTGTTTTTTTTGGGGGGGGAGGGGTGCTTTTTGTGATGAAATTCAAGAACTTTCTTTAAAAACTATTTGGGTTCATGTGAAATTTTCACAAACAATGGTCAAGACACAAAAATAATAAGTATATAAAAAAAATAAATGAAATAAAGTTAATAGAATTATAATTATAATTACAAGGATTTAATCCTAATATAGCGGCCACTGCTAAAAGATATGTATCCATCATTAAGAAAACAAATTATTGAATTAATTCATCTTACTTACTAATCATTCTTACAGACATCTCCAAGCCAAATAAATAACATATATACTACTGTTTAATATTCATAGCACAGCAAATGAAACCATGACATGAATATATCAATTCTTAATACAACTTTGATTACATGACATTGGTAACTTACATTAGGGTGTCTTTCTCCTCTATCAAGTGCCCTTGCAACGTTATAGACATATGACCGGTACGTTGAGAACTGTGTACATGTCTGCCAGTTTGCTTTGGATCATCTGTAATTACAGAAAGTTATTTTACCTTGTTCTTTTTTCATCACTCTTATGACTCTTGTTTTATGTAATATCATAACAATGCTTTAATATTCCTGTGGAATTAGCTAGGGAAAGAGAGGGTCCAAAGAGGAAGGACAATATCACGGCTTGGCCTTCAGTGACTAGCAAAGAGTGGATTCTAGACAAGACAATTACTCTTGATTTATATGGTGTGCATGACAAGCAGAGGTATACACTGACAAAATGCAAACATTATCATTTGAAACTTTACAAACTCACACAGTTAAACTAATAATAGATAACATTAACTCAAATTTAAATTGTTTTTTTTTAACCCAATGGTTACAGGCTCAAAGCTTATTTCAATTTGAAAAGGGAATGAAGTAGAGGTAAAACCAAAAAACAACCCCACTCACAACAATGCACTTAACACAAACATATACATGAAAGACTGTCACCTGAAAATGGCCGATCTTTTTCCAAAGCATTCTCTGACATGAGCATAGTTAAAAGCAACATCACAGCAAGCTTGCATAATGCTGGAAGGTAGGATGGTAAACAAACCAATTACATGTAACCGGAAATGATTACATGAGTCAACAAAATCCCCCCTCCCCCCAGAGTGTAAAAATGCTATACAATGTTTTTTATAAAGGTTTGAACAAAATTCTTTAAAGCTTGTCTATGAATGTTTCTTTTTCTTTTTTTCAAATACACATTTTCAACAGACTCTCAGGCCTTGATGAAAGTAGAACATCAATGAAAAAAAGAAAATGCGTGTGTTTTTATAAGAAACAGATCAATCTAGTAAAATGTCAGTTTAATAAATTTGAGTTTTAAATATTTTAATTTGAAAGACGTTACAACAATATGAAGGAACATATTTAAACATAACATATTATTAGAATTTAGAGATGGAAAATGTTAAAAGTAGGTCTGGCAGAAGACAAGTAGGTTAGAGACATATATCAAAAAGGTATATTAGTGTAAAACAGACCCCTCCAATTAAAAAAAATCATATACTGCAATCTCATTTCTTGCATTCATCCACTTTCTAGTCAAAACCTACTTCTTGTGATGAATGAACTCACAGGATCATGACATTGACACTGACAGTAGGTACTCCAAACCCAAATTGAATTAATCAGAAAAAGATTATCCAATGTAGATATCCTGAAAGAGTTTTTTATTCTGATTTAAATGATACCAAAATCAACATGATGGGTTTATTTTCACGGAAGTTATGCCCTTTGAATTTTTACAAAAATGGGCCAAAATATGGTCTGGCGACTTCGACTCAAAAATGCCATTTTCAGACCGCTATTATTGTATAATAACAAATTAAGCTAACCCTTGAAAACCACTAAAGTAAGAGATAATGTTGCTGACAGTAGGTCCAATTTTTTCAGGATGCCTGAAAGTATACTTTTTAAGTTATACTCTTAGAAAATATGCCGCGAAATCAATTTCGCACGTTTTCGTTAATGGGGCGAAAAACAGAAAAAATAGGAATTTCAAAACCTTTTAAAATCTTTACTTTTTAACCAATCTTGTCGATCTTGGTATCAAATGAAAGAGGAGAAGGAGCTCTATCCATTCCTGATTAGATAAACAACATCAAAAGAGAAACATAACTACAATAATGGCTTGGTTATGACATGATTTCAGTTTATTAAAATATTTACAATTTTAAAAAATTCAGTAAAAAAAATTATCAAAGAAAGTTTTTCCCCCACCAGATATATCACCAATAAATATAAATTTATCAACATAAAACAAAAAACGGCCTCCAAATATGTTACAAAGTCAAATAAAACTTCATTAACTAGACCCATGATTTCAATTTTATTTCAATTTCAGACTAAAAAGAAAGAAACACTAATTAAAAAATTGTTTTAAATTTGAGATTAAATCTTCTTGAGTACCTGACAGAGTTAGAATTTTATCTTTGATTATTTCTGTTATTTGTTTTTTAGATTTACCAGTTGTTGAAAGATTTTTTTTATTAATATGCCTACTTGTTCACTACTTTCACAAACACTTCCATTGTTATCTATCCTTCTTATTAATAAACCATGTTTTTCTAAATCTGCTGCTGCCGTGTCAATTTTCTTTTGCTGACTTTCTACCATGTTCTGTTTTAATTTGATTGAGATTTCGTTTTTAACTGATTTAGATTCCTCATCTAAGGTGACTTGATGATTTACTACTTTTTGATGTTCCATTCATAATCTAAATGGAGAGTAATATTTTTAGAATCTAATATTTTTTCTGCTACTTGCAAATTTGAAATAACTAAACCTTCAGCATTCATATTAAGGCATGTTTGGGTTGATAGCAATGTTTCAAAGTTATGATCAAAAAGATGTTTACCTACTATTCTCATATCTTCACTAACTTTATGAGAAGCCACTCCTGCTTCAGACCGTAAAAGAATTGTAGCTTGTCTAATATTATCTGCATAAGCATTATTTTCTCCTGATTTTACTTCTACTTCATGAAGTTTCTTGTTTGAAAATCTTTTCATTCAGACTATCATTGCATTTATTGACTAATTTTGTTTCTTTCTTCAAAGTTTTTACCTTTCTTTTCTTTATTTCCAAGGTATCTTCTAAATAATTAATGACACTATCTTTTTGGTCAATTTCAACTTTTCTTCTGAATTTTCAAATGACAACTGGTGGTGGCTAATTTAATTTTGTTTCTGGAAATTTTCTTTTAATTTGTTTCAAAGTAGATTTTGGTTCTCTCTTTTTCATTTCATATTCTCTTCTTTCACTTTTAAATCTTCAAGTTCCTTTTCAAACTTGGCTATTTTTTGATTAATTTCAATGACTACAGGGTTATTGTTACTAATGTTACCTTTCTCTACACTTTTTTTTTGATGAACTGATGAACTGTTAGGAAGGTTATTGTTTCTAGGGTTTGTTTAGTTAAAGCAAAATTCTTCATCTAGAAACTTTTGATAATTATCAGGTTTTTTTCGGTTTGCAGTTCAAATTTTTTTGGTCCTTAAATTTGCCTAATCTTTGGATTAGATTTTTAATGATTTAATCTTGTTCCTTTGCTTCTTATTGATTAAATAAAAGACCCACTTTGCCATATTAAATTAAATTTTCTGTTCTCTGAAATTCTAATTCTACAACTATGCTGTTTGTAAGTTTGAAATTTGAAACTTTGAATATTCTGAGTCAAAATATTCCTGTCAATATTGGCAGCTGATAGAGTATCTGAAATAAAATTCTAAATAACTAATCACCATCCCGTGGACCTTTCAAATAACTGCACAGTTTTGCGATATGTCGATTCTATGATGCTTCCAGTTGATGGAGGACAGAGTTACCTTTTCAAACTTCAATAACCTTGGAAAACAAAAGGAAAAATATTTTATATATATATTATGTACTCAAGATAATTCAGCGACATTCATAAATCAATAACATGCCTCATAGCAGATACAAAATTTGTTCTATGAGATTTGAGGTGTAACGAGGTCTGCTGTTTGGCTTTTTTTATATAGAAAGAAAGAGCTAGTAGCAAAAAATATCAAATGTTAAATTAAGTTAGGCAGATTAAGATATTGTTAACATGAAATAACTGTAATAATATAATAATAATAAATCATCAGATCTATAATAATATAGTTAGACGTGTTTAATAACTAAACAATGGAATATATTAATATTAATAGTTTAATATCTCAGTTATAGGATAACTTGAACTCTTCAATTAATGTTCTTATAGGAAGTCCACTAATCAAATGATTATAAATCTAACATAATAACATTTGGTCAATTTGTGTCTTAGCTTTGACATCGCAGCAATCCCAGATTCTAAAAACAGACCACATTTGTCCCTCAATTTGTCTGTTTTGTGAATATTCCTTTTTCATCCAGGTTTTGTTTAATAAAGTCCCTGTCATCAGCTGTAAAATAATATACAAAACCTTTTATTCAAATTCCATGTGGAAGTCCTTAATTTGGCTAGTCCTAAATCTTTTGCAGTGATCACGAGGGAGGTTTTATTTTCGTTGTTTTTAACAACTGATGTCTACAAATTTTAAGAGCTGAAAAAAACAGTTGAAAAATACGTAGAACCAAGTGGAGTTTTATATTCTTGGAAAAAAAAATCAACTTCTAAATGAATTCACCTCATGCAGGACAAAAAATATTTTTTTCAATCTGATCTAATAACGGTCAAAAGACCCACTCGTAGTTCATCATTTTAAGCCATTTAACCGGAAATCATGAAATTTTTCTTTTTTTCAATCGGGCAATTGTCTGGTTGGCTTTGCCGAATATTTTGTTTTTATGATTACTTTTTGGAGAAATGTGCTATGGCTGTTTAACACACCATTGCAAAAATGTAGTTTCGGACATCAATTGGAGAAACACTTGAATTCCTAGTTGTGAGCCGTTTGGAGCGATGAAATATTTAGATCTATTTTTGAATCAGCATATTCCTATTAATAGCTTATCGTGAGTTAGATCTTTAAGAGCTTAGATCTTTAAGAGAAATCAATAGGCTTTCATGATTTATATGTTCTGTAAATTTAAAGAGAAGATAGATTGGAACAGGGAGGTTTAGAAGTCGGTAGTGTGATAGATTTTCGAGACTGTATCTCTTGGCATAACAATACCCCATATTACTAAAACGCATTTCAACGAAATTAAATCTTCAAATAGTTCACATTTTCAAGCCACCGCTCCCTAATCCCGTCCCAAATTCTGCAGATTTTGCAATTATCGATCAGATAAAGACAAGTTCTGTTTCACTACCAAGTTCCTTTCAAACTTGGCTATTTTGACTGTAGATAGTTAGAGGGGGTGAGTGATGACGGATGAACTGATAATCCTGAGGAAGGCCAGATTGTTTACTGGCGTTTGTTTCGAGAAAGGAAAATTGTCATCTAGAAACTTTGATTTTATCAGGTTTTTGTTGCGGTGCAGTTCAAATTTTTTAGTCTCTCTCTTTGCCTAATCTTTGGATTAGATTTTTAATGAAACAATCTTGACTATCGCATCCTCTCATTGATTAAGTATAAGAGGACCATTTGAGCAAATGACGATTTGTCAATTAACAACTATGCTGTTTGAGGACTGGAGTTGGTTTTGAAAATCATGAGAATTGACCTAACAAAAAAATCTGACAATATTGGCAGCTATCTGAAATAATTTTCAAATCCACAAATTAAATCGCATCAGTCAACTGGCTGTGGACCTCCTTCAAATAACTGCACAGCTTTGCGATATGTCGAAACAAACACAGAGGCAAAACTAGCCAAAAAGTCAATAAACTCTCCAAACAAAAGGAAAAAAATATGCATATTATATATATATTATGTACTCAAATAATTCAGCGACATTCATAAATCAATAACATGCCTCAGCAGATACAAAAATTTGTTTCTATACTTTGAGCGTTGGAACGTCAGATTCCGACAGTTATGCCCCTTGACTGAAAAAACATGACTTTTTAAAAGCAAATTTACTTGCTCCAAGAGCAAGGCTTCTTAAGTTAAGATATCTGTTAACATTTCTAAGCTTTAACATGGTAATAATACAATTGTAAAAAATATAACATGTATATTTTGACGGGAAAACTAGGGTAATGGAATATGGACTATTTTAGTTTAATATCTCACCTTATACCAAAACCACATAGCACACGATCACATTAATCTTCAATACTCCAGCTGTGGTCTTATAGGAAGAAGAGACCACTAATCAAATAGATTATAAATCTATTTCTTTCATGTTGAATTGTGTCACAAAGTTCATCTTACTGACCTCTCCGACCCAACCACCAACCACAATGTTATAATAATAAAAATTACCTTCTTCTGCTCGTCACCATTGTGAAGCATGATGTCCCACAGCTGCACAAGTAGTCTGTTGGTGAGGGGCGGTGGAGTCACATCTGGCCGTCTACCTTACCGTCCCTGGTGAACCTGTTCAGCATTGTTTGGTAGCTGTCATCCACTGTAAAATAATATACAAAATAAATTACGAGTCATGATCCCTCTGCAAAAAAATAATAATTTGAGTGTTTAACGCCTCTAACTTTAGTAAGCCGACAAGTCTACACTAGATACCGGTATCTAGATTCAGTATTTTTGACTTCATATGCTACTATTAGCCTTTGTAGATTAAATAAGTCAATTTGGAAAAAGTGGTTTTTCCACAGCTTACTGCAGTGCTAGATTTTAGAAGCTACGAGAACCATGGAGTTTCTATGGCTTGGACATAAAGTGGCAGGGGCCAATTATAAACAAATCAATCATAATTTTACCTTAAAAATAAAAATAAAACACAGTCATTCACGATAAATCAGACTAAGAAATAACCCTCCTTCCCATGCAATCAACAAAAATGAATTTGCCCAACAGATCTTCACTTCCGTTCAGACCGATAGACCCAACTTTCAGTACCGGTAGCCATTATGTCTCGATTCAGAAAAAGTGAAAAAACACTCATCTTCTTGAATGGAATACAGTTTAAATAAACATAATATTGATGAACCATTACGATAAATATTGAGTTTAAATATCATGTCATCGACATCATCAGTCCATATTTTCCCTTCACGGGACAAAAAAAATGAACAGGCGACTTTTAAACTTGCTCAACGAGTCGTAGATCTAGAAAACTGAGATCGCTACAACTTCTGACAAACTCATGCAGGTTTAAAAATAAAAGATAAATATAATTTAAACTTTTCCTAATATGTACAAATCTAAAATCTTAAGACACTTTTACCTACAAGTTCGTGTAAGATGTTGGCCATTTCGGACATCGGAGTTGCCATATAAAATCAAAATATATGAGAGCCCTCAAGCGTAGCCAGTCACTACCAATGGCGGAGGAGAAAGAGAAAGTGGTTGCTATGCACATCGTAGTAAAAGTTGGACTTTTTAGATAAGACCTCATAGGATGGAGTCATAGTTTCGAATGATTTTGTCGTTGAATTTAAGTAGAAAAAAGGTTGAATTTTCATATGGTGACCATGAAGTTGCCTTTTCCCCAGGAAAACCCTTTTTTTTCGCAATTTAAATTTTAAAAAATCATTTTTCGCCAACTTATAGTAAAGATAGAAAGACGATGTTTATACCATTGGAAAGACTGAGTGACATTTTTTCTACCGGATGGTGCTACATTTGTCAAATAGCTTTAGGAGGAGGGCACCTGTTGGGAATATGAAAAAGTGAGGTTCCTCAAACCATGAATTTTCTTGCGTGTTTTGCCGTAAAAACACATTTTTTCAAAACGTTACAAAACATAACAAATATTAACACATACAAACGAAAATATGACGAAATGAAAGAAGAAAAGAAAACTCGTTTAAATGAGATCAGTCTCATCATTGTAGGTTTAATACTTTTATTTTCTGAATCAGTGAAGTTCGACAACCAAATTTGACGATTTCTGTGCTCGCTCACCCGTTTTGAGGCGGGTTTGGATACCTACTGACGTTTGATTTAAAGCTGCCTAAGCCCTATTTCATTAACTTTACTAAATTAAAAATGTACAGTTGTATTTGAAAAAATTTGTCTGGAGATATTTGGTAACATCACAGTTGATGTTGCTTTTGGAAACAAGATAAAAGCAAGCTTCAATGCTCACATGTATATGCTATGCTATACCAAGTAAATACCACTAACCATGACAGGATTGATGCTAAACTTTATCTTAATTTGCAAAAGCAAGATCAACTGTCATTGTAGGCATCAAGTAAAGAGACTGGCACTGGAGCAGAGTTAGTGAAATATCTTCTTTTTATTTTGTTATTTTTCTACTATTAATATCATTCACTGAAGAAACAGAAAAAATCACAGAAAATATTCAAGGTGAAATGTTAGTTATGAATCCCTTTGGCGTACACCAGGCTATGACTCTGAGTCTGAGAGATAAAAGCAAATGTGCTGTTTTGCTTTGCAAACACAAGCAGTGAGGCAAGGGAATGTTGAAGGTAATGTCTAAGGACATGAAATAATATTAAAGTTAAAGCCCTATAGAAACAAGGACAAAACAAAATACAAAAGGAACAGACAGAAAAAATCTTTGAACATCAATAGACATGGAACCCATGACCTCTGCGACAACACCCATTGCCTCGTCATAAACAGAAAGCCTAATATGGGAGCGAACCATACTTTTTCATGGCAAGGCGGCGAGTGCTGACGCAGATCGGCTCCGGGTTCAATTCAATTGATGTTAAAGAATTTCTTTCTGTCTATTCCTTTGTATATATGTCTTGTCCATGTTCCTATGGGGCATTAATACCATTTCATGTCATAATTCTTTGCTTTGCAAACAAAAGAGGGAAATCAAGCTTTAAAAAAAATACACCCACCTTCTTTGCCGTGGACATTGTTTTATTGCGTGGTTAAATAAAGTGCTTAAATAAGCAATTACATATATATCCTCATTTGAAATCATTGATAACGTAATTCACACAGCTTTAAAATTTGAAAACATTTGTCTGGGGATATTTGATAACTTCAATAAACAAATTAAACCTTCCTTTACAGAATTTTATCTTTAAAAAAAAAAAGGTAAAGCCAAATAGAAGCAGAGGCAATTAAAAAGTAAAAAGTACTTCATTACAAATTTAACAGATTATTTCGTTTGTGTGAAGGAGAATGACATGATTTCTCACGCAATAAACTTGAAAATGAAAACCCCCAGAAATATTGTTCACCAAAAAGGTCAGCAGAAAAGCCAGAAAAACAACAAACATATCATGAAGAGAATCAAACTTTTCAGTTACACACTTTATTAATTTTTATTTCATCATGCAGCAAGAATGCACCTCTCTATATCCAAGCCACTGAAAAGTACATAGACACCTCTGCCGATATCACCCATCACATTTTCCTCTGATGTACAAAAGAGAGAATGATGGACATCAGTCAGAGGTTTGTGAAATGACAATGACAGTGAGGAGAACAAGGACAAAACGTGGATATTATCATGCCATAGATAGAAAGTTTAGGTTTAAACCAGTGAATGGGAATGAGAATAATTATGGGATGGAAACTATTCGGCTGTTACTACATTTATCCTTTTACTTTATACTTTACAAATATGTTCCTTCCCATGCAATAACAAATAGAGGCGATTATTAGATCGAGTCAGTATTCAGTACTGAGGTTACATAGGTAGGCATGAACGGTTCTTTTCCAACTTTGCAATTATAAAGTTATAAAATAGTGGCTAAGGTAAACACTCATTCTACTCAAGACAAGGAAACAATGAAATTTTCACAAATTAAATGTCACTTTTGGTAGAAAATTCCTCAAATGAAAATATCATCTTCGACATCATTTAGAACATACACATGCAAAAAAATAGTAACTTTACTGGCCTGGCATCAGAGCCTTTGTAGAACAAAAAACGATCAAGTCAGAATTATATCTTGTATTATATAGATCAACATCTTGACACGATTGTCTGGATTTAAATCTAAATCTAATGGACATTGCCACTACCAGTTTCTACCCTGGACTTTGGAATCATGAAACTGCTGTTGTTGTTTAATGTATAAATTATGCCCATCACATATTTTAATATTTTTAACTTTATATTATTATAACAATCTGAATTAAAATTGAAATTAAACCCAAACTGCCACCATAATAATGACTTTTTAAATCCTATCTATATTGTTGGTTTTCATCTTTACAAGTACAAGTTATGCAAAAATCGTTGACAATCTTTAAAGAATAAAGTACTCATGAGAGTTCACATGATAGGTACAATTTTTGGACATCATAATCATATATCTTTATATCATGTTTTTGTCACTAATGTCATTCAAACTTTTTTCATTATTTATTAAAAGCAGGACTCCTTAATAACACAAATTACAAATGGATGACATCTGTCATTAAATTTCACATATTTTCCACATTAGAGTGGAGAGAAACATCTGCACATTGATGAAGCGATCTGCCAAGGGGTCCCTGGGAACTCGAAGCTTTCACACGTGTTTCGATGATGATGATGATGATGAAGCGATAAAAAAAAACTAAACATAAAAACTGGCAAAAGCTGATAATAAAAAAATTCATTTCAGTTTTGTTTTTAAACAATTTCAATCATCTACTATCAGAAAAGAAAATAAATCTATTATGTCTATAATAATTTGTTTGCTGCTGTTTGTGAAGTACGGTACCATTGAAAGTGTTGAAGGTAACATGCAAAAGTGATTAGATACTGAAATTAGCCATTTGTGACATATCAACTTGGCGTTTATTTTTTTGACAAGGAAATTTAAAAATACAAGTTTTCTTTTATATTATAAAGGCATGATAAACCAACATTATACGAAAAATTTGACAAAAATTCAAATGCTACCAGTGGCTGAAAATAAACCATTGATAACAAACATTAAAAGACTATCAGAACAATTATAAATCAGGACCATGCTGCATGTCACAAATGTGGAGTAATGGAGGAGAATACATCTAGAGAGCTATGCAAATGCTATAGGATTATTGGAGATGGATATAAAAGGGAACAAAAAAGCTGTGGTATATCTATTCTTTCTTTTTTTATGTATCATTTTAATGATTCAGCGTGAATTTATTCACACTTTCTTTTTAAATACTGTAACATAATAAAAAGTTTGTTTTAGGGTAAACATTGCCAGTGAGTAAGTAAGAATTCATTCTCTCCTTCATTATGGCTAACTAAGACTAAGAGCCATACACTACTGAAAAACGTTTCTTTTAAAGAAGAGAAAAATTACTGAAATTGATGAGGTATGTAAGGCATGTATATATATATAATATATAAGGATATGAAATATATATATATATATATATATATATATATATATATATATATATATATATATATATATATTAATTCATATATATTTTGAAGTCATCTCTTTAACTTTTATTCTGTTTATTTACACATACATGCACATTTTTAAATATCTCCTGTATTTCATACACATAGATTGTTGTATACTTTTTTCTAATCG
This sequence comes from Doris montereyensis, assembly GCA_037039925.1. Classification (NCBI taxonomy): domain Eukaryota; kingdom Metazoa; phylum Mollusca; class Gastropoda; order Nudibranchia; family Dorididae; genus Doris; species Doris montereyensis. The sequence continues at coordinate 12,250 of JAXRKP010002520.1, read as the reverse complement.
GTTTGCTTAAACCACAGCCCTTTAGGTATGGTCAGCACAAACTCAAGAAAAAATGAACAAAACATTATGCCACAAGACCCTCACCCAAGAGATCCTGCAGCAGCTAAAGCCCTCTCTACATCAAGACCCGAAAAAAGTATATAAACTCCTTTGCTCTCTCCCCCAGAATATTGCTTGCTGTGAAAAGCAGGAAAAATTTTCATCTCAATTTTTTCAAGAGAAGTCCAATGTTTTACAGAGGGTAAATTAAATTGTCCATTAAGGCATATGTTATACTATAGATCTAATTCTGTCCAAATGGCAGAAATTATGAAGCCAAGGATAGATATACAAAATAAAAAATAAAAAGGATTTGTTTTTTTGTGTGTATGCAAGAGAGAATAAGACAGTGAGTATGTGTGTATGAGAGAGTGAGTGAGTGTGTAAGTGCATGCATGTGTATAAGAAAGAGAGAGAGAGACAGAGAGAGACAGACAGACAGACAGACAGACATAATGTTAATCATATCTTCGTCCTTAACCTGGGAGTGTGGGAGTGTATTTTGATTAAGATCCTCAGAATAGTTTTTCCTTTTTTCTCTCTCATATGTTATAACTTCAGTTGAATAAATCTTCCTGGGTTAAAGTATCCTAACTTACTGAATAAGAGAGAGAGACAGGAGAGACAAAAAATAAAGTAGAATGAGAGAGGAAATTATATCAAACACTACAGTGTAAAAAAAACCCAACCAAAAAAAAAGGAAAACAAACAAACTCCCAATGTGTTTTATCCTGTTTATTTAAGACTGGTAACAAATGACATTATGACTATTTGGCAATTTACAAATTTCTTCTTCCTGGTAAAAATATCACAACTTCTTCATATTTTAAATCAACTTATAATTTCATCTGGCTGCTTTTTGTATGAAGATTTGATATTCAAAGTAAAAAAAACAAAGAATTTGATAACCTATTTATACATATTATCCCTAAATCTAATGAACCAATTTTTTCCTCCCACTACTCCCAGGGAAAGCAAAGTAAAAATAAAGGCTCCTTTGGAAATTCTTTTTGCTATTTTTTAATCTTCTTGAATCTAAGGTTGGCAGGCGGGCAGGTTGAAGTACTCAAATTAATAACACACGTTGCTGGTATAAATATACTGATTAAAATATCTCGGCAGGTTTTCGAGACAGTTTTCTTTACCTGGAACAATACAATTATCAAAAACAAGCTCCGATGTGTTGGATCCTCTCATTCCCAATTTATCAAGTTTTGGACTTGAAGAGAAACCAGGCATGTCCTGTGAAACAAAATACAAAAATTTCACTTAGGATACACTTGTGTCAATAATCACCATGTGCCCCCCCAAATTATGTTTTTTTAAGGAGACACAAACAAAAGAAAAACTATAACCCTAACCACTCCCTTCCCATCCTCCCCTACAAAATAAAAAATTAAGAAATACAGAAACCTTTTAAAACTACATCCTCACCTCATGATCATTACTAAAGATCCTAAAAATAAGTCACAACACTGCAGCGACCTTTAATTATCTAAGTCTAAGTGAATCAAAAGGAAACCAGCTGAAAATAAACAATCAATACACTTTCATACATATGAAACTTGAAATGGGATAAAAACAACATTTAAATAGCTTTAAAATATTAATTGATAACAGCTGAATATGTGCTTTTTGAACTGGCATGAATTCACTTTCTATTAAATCAATGTAACAGTCCCAGTTCACCTCTGTGTCTATTATAACAGAAATAATGGTACTTCAAGTGTTAAGTCAACAAGCTCTTGGTAGACAGTTCTGGGCTCGGGTCAAATCTAAAAGTCTCCCTGTAGCACAGACAATATTTTCCAAAAAACATCCATTATAGTCTTCACCAAAATAATGATACTCAATAGCATTATCTGGGATTTTTAACCTGAGGCTGCAACAGACCAAGTAAAAAAAAAAAAAGAAAGAGATTCTTGTGATCACATCTACCTCCTTGACCCCTTTTTCTGTCTTTATGAGTGAGTGAGTGAGTGAGTGTGTGTGTATGTGTGCATGTCTCTCTCAGTCTAGCACAGGCAGCAATGTGGCTATGAATCAAACCAAGAACTTAACACAGGATAAAAGATAGGAGTAAGGATATGGCTGCCCTCTTAAAGCTTCACCCCCCCCTTTCACAACGTTCGAGTCTCATTCCTCTCTAACATTACTAACAATGTAAAATACATCACTCTGAAACGTGATGATTTCTTCATGGCAAAAGCAATCAACTGGCCGTATCTACAACATAATTGGTAAAGGTCTTTAAAGACCGTTAAGTTATGGCCTAAAGAGTGAAAGCTAATCTTAATTTCTATAGCATAAAGCAGAACATACATTATCTCTTGGACATTTTGGACAGGATGCTAATCTGTCACAGGGTTTTATTCCCTAGCTGAGATTAACACCAATTCACACCTACGTCAAGTGGGAAATGCGTAGTAAGTGTTTTTACTGAGGAATACAACATCGAATCTAGCACTGCTAGGTTAGAACACAGGACCTCACAACCTTAAATCTTGCAGCATGATCATTAGGCCACAGGTGCAACAAATTTTGATTAAGAAAAAGCATCAACTAAAATTTTTAAAATTCAATATATTCCCTTTCAAAATGAAATGGAATTTAATTTTTGAACACAGGAGGGCGAATAAAGCAAGGGGAAAAAATATGCACTCAACCTCAGTTGTAATAAAAAAATTACCTTTTCAACAATAAATGCTGTTATCCCATGCTGAGGCTTTGCACTTTTTGGATCTGTTTTAGCATACACAACTAGAGTATCAGCATCTGGCCCATTTGTGATCCAAAATTTGGTCCCATTTAAAACATAATGATCCCCTGTAAATTCATAATATTGAACAAGCCAACATTTAAGCAGCCATCAATCTGAGAAACTGAATAATTTAAAAACGACATAACACATAAATGTACAAAAAAATACTATATAAATCAGTGTATAAAATTGGATGGATCTTTAAAATAAACTCAAAACCAATCAATAAAAACAGTGGATTAAAATTAAAAGAAAAACATTAAAAAAACCAAAAAAAACCCAAATGTAATCAAACTGTAAGAATAAGAGTTCAAAATAGAATGCATAAACTGGTCTTTACCCTTACAAGGCTGTCAGAGGACATTTAACTAAATCAGTATTAATTTGGATGATCAAATGAAAGGTCATCTGTAAAATCAGATCAGATAATATAACAATATGCTAGAAATAGAAACTCAAGGAAAATAAAAATGAATTTGCACAGCCGGATAAATTGATAAAAAAATATTCCGACCCTTTAGGAAAATATCTGCCCCAACCCACACTCATAAAACAGAGCTTTTTGTTTGTTTAATTGAAATTGACCCTGTCCACCATTGTGGTGATCTCAGGAGTAAATTAAGAGGAAACAGCAAGATAAAGAGAAGGAAAAGGTAACAGGAAACAAGTAGGATCTACATTCAGTGTATGCCAACTGCCCGCATAAAATAGAGCAAAACTGACAACACACAACACCTATCAATTACATTGAAATTGAAGTCTGAGCAATAACAACAAAGGGAGAACCTAAAAACCCTTTAAAAAAAATGGTATCCCTCCTCATAGCATGTCCACTCAAAAGAATAAGCATACAGACTTTGAATAATTACATAACTATTTTATAAATTTCTCTTTTTTTAACAAAAGTGCCATGCCATTTACTCATTACTCCAAATCAGCATAGAGAGAGAATTGTTCAGGTAGTGTATTTATGAATATGCATGCATAAAGTTAAGGTATTTTGAGGTCACTCTCAGACTGAAAAAAAAGAGAAGAAAAAGTAAAAAACATCTCAAAAAATTTAGAAAGAGATTCTGTTATAACAAGAAAATAGACTTCTACCTTTTTTTACAGCAGTCAGTTTCATCGACACAACATCAGAACCAGCATTAGAAACTCAGACATGGCCAAAGCTCAATCTTTTCACCGGATATAAGCTGTGTTAAGTACAATGAGAACGATGATGAAATTTCATTGCCCTAGTTAAACATAGAAAAACTCCACCAAAAAGAACGACACAAGAAACAAATCCCCCCCCCAGAATGAAAGCTCTGAAGGCATTAACATTGTGTCAAATTATTCTTTAAAGTGCTCCAAGTATGAAGAAAAAAAAAACCCAAACCCAAACAGAAAACATGGCTGCATAAATAAGGAGAAAATCCATCAAATTAACATATTTGTTTTTGCTGGTTTTTAACTATCATTATCATTAACACTCATTAACACATGATCTAATAAAAAATCAAAAAAAATATCTGAAGTGAATAACATTTTCAAATCACAATGTTCTATGCTAGGAAATCACAACTATCATCATTATTTTACAACCAAGAAAAACAATTTAAAAAAAAACCCAACAAAAGAAATGAAGAAAACAAAAGAAAAGGAAAAGAGTACCTCAGGGAGATATTTCTCTTTTTGAAGATTTGAATTGCGCACAAGTTGGTTTAACAAAGAATTGGAATAACCAACTGAGACGATAGGGAGAACATTTCTTCCATGACAAGGCAATGGTCTAGGTAGCCCATCTCCCCACCATACTCACCTGACATGAATGGCAAATAACTTACAGTAGAGTTTACCAAATCATATTAATTGCAAAAAATATTTTACTAATTTTTATTTTAGCTTGGTTTAACTTTAAGCCTCTCAGGTTGAAGTACTTACATGGATTGAATAGTATTCACACTCAAAGAATTAATCAGAAAAGATTATCCAATGTAGATATCCTGAAAGAGTTTTTTATTCTGAATTAAATGATACCAAAATAACTGATGGGTTTATTTTCAAATTTATGCCCTTTTGAATTTTCGAAAATGGGCCAAAATATGGTCTGGCGACTTACGAAATAAAAACGCCATTTTTCAGACCATTGTCAACAAATTGCTAACCCCTTGAAAACCACTAAAGTAAGAGATAATGTTGCTGACAGGAGTCCAATTTTTTTTCAGGATGCCTGAAAGTAACTTTTATTATACTCTTAGAAAATATGCCGCCAATTTGCATCCTTTGCCCTGGGGCCGAAAATAGAAAAAATAGAAATTTCAAAACCTTTAAAATCTTTACTTTTTTTAACCAATCTTGTCGATCTTGGTATCAAATGAAAGAGGAGAAGGAGCTATAAAGTCAAAAGAGAAACATAACTAAACAATGCTTGGTTATGACATGATTTCAGTTTATTAAAATATTTAACTTTTAAAAAATTCAGATAAAAAAAATTATCACAAAAAGTTTTAAAGATATATAAATAAAGCTGAATTTATCAACATAAAACAAAAAACGGCCTGAAATATGTTACAAAGTCAAATAAAACTGTTAACTAGACCCATGATTTTATTTCAAAAACATAATTAAAAAATTGTTTTAAATTTGAGATTAAATCTTCTTGAGTAACAGAGTTAGAATTTTATCTTCGATTATTTCTGTTATTTGTTTTTTAGATTTACCAGTTGAAAGATTTTTTTTATTAATATGCCTATTGTTCATTACTTCATTGACATAGATCTATCCTTCTTAAATAAACCATGTTTTTCTAAATCTGATTTTTAACTGACTTTCTACCATGTTCTGTTTTAATTTGATTGAGATTTCGTTTTTAACTGATTTAGATTCCTCATCTAAGGTGACTTGATGATTTACTACTTTTTGATGTTCCATTCATAATCTAAATGGAGAGTAATATTTTTAGAATCTAACATTTTTCTCTGCTACTTGCAAATTTGAAATAACTAAACCTTCAGCATTCATATTAAGGCATGTTTGGGTTGATAGCAATGTTTCAAAGTTATGATCAAAAGATCCTACTATTCTTTTTATGAGAAGCCACTCCTGCTTCAGACCGTAAAAAGAATTGTAGCTTGTCTAATATTATCTGCATAAGCATTATTTTCTCCTGATTTTACTTCTGAAACATGAAGTTTCTTGTTTGAAAATCTTTTCATTCAGACTATCATTGCATTTATTGACTAATTTTGTTTCTTTCTTCAAAGTTTTTACCTTTCTTTTCTTTATTTCCAAGGTGGCTTCTAAATAATTAATGACACTATCTTTTTGGTCAATTTCAACTTTTCTTTTTCTTTCTGAATTTTGCAAATGACAACTGGTGGTGGCTAATTTAATACTGTTTCTGGAAATTTTTCTTTTTAGATTTTGGTTCTCTCTTTTCAGATTCATATTCTCTTCTTTCACTTTTTTAAATCTTCAAGTTCCTTTTCAAACTTGGCTATTTTGATTTTTAGACTTTTCAATGACTACAGGGTTATTGTTACTAATGTTACCTTTTTGTTTGATGAACTGATGGAACTGTTAGGAAGGTTAGATTGCAACGTTTAGGGTTTGTTTCGTTAAAGAAAAATTCTTCATCTAGAAACTTTTGATAATTATCAATTTTTTTCCTTTGCAGTTCAAATTTTTTAAAATTTGCCTAATCTTTGGATTAGATTTTTAATGATTTTAATCTGTTCCTTTGCTTCACTCTCAATTAAGTAAAAGACCCACTTTGCCATAAAATTTGGATTAAATCTCTGTTCTCTGAAATTTGTCTAATTCTACAACTATGCTGTTTGTAAGTTTGAAATTTGAAGGGTTTTGAAAATTCTGAGTATTGACCTAACAAAATATTCCTGTCAATTTGGCAGCTGATAAAGTATCTGAAATAAATTGAAATCAAAATTAAATCTAAATAACTAATCACCACATCCCGTGGACCTCAAATTCAAATAACTGCACAGCTTTGCGATATGTCACGATATGATGCTATATAAGGACCAGGAGAATTGATGGAGGACAGAGTTGCCAAGGTCTTCCTTGGAAAAACAAAAGGAAAAAAAATATGCATATTATATATATATTATGTACTCAAGATAATTCAGCGTACATTCATAAATCAATAACATGCCTCATATGAATACAAAATTTGTTTCTATGAGATTTGAGGTGTGCAATATAGGTCTGCTGTTTGGCTTTTTTTAAAAGAAAGAGCCTGAATCAGAGGAACATAAAATAAATTAAGAGCAATTTAGGCAGATTAAATATTGTTCATTTCTGTATAAATAACTGATAATATAATATTATCAGATCTAAATAATATGTTTAATAACTAAGTAATGGAATATATTAATAAATAGATTAATATCTCATTTACAAAAACCAAATAGCTGCAGAACAACACACCCTCATAAAACAGAGAATAAAAAATTGACCCTAATCAAATAGATTATAAATCTATTTCTTGTTGAATTGTGTCACAAAGTTCATCAAGATAAAACCAGAACCACAATGTTATACAGGAAAATTAGCTTCTTCTGATTGTACCATTGCTAGTGATGTCTGCCCGCAGTCTGTTGGAGATGGAGTCAACTGGTCCTCCTGTTCAGCATTGTTTGGTAGCTGTCATCCAGTAAAATAATATACAAAATAAAACCTAGTCATGATCCCTCAGCAAAAAAATAATAATTTGAGTGTTTAAATTAGCGTCCACAACTAGAATAAGATTCAGACTTTGAAGAATTAGCTATTAGCCTTTGAGGAAAAAGTGAAACAGCTTACTGCAGTGCTAGATTTTAGAAGAATAGAACCATGGAGTTTCTATGAAACATAAAGTGGCAGGGGCCAATTTAAATAAATCAATCATCTAAAACACAGTCATTCACGTTAAAAATGAAATAACCTCCTTCCCATGCAATCAACAAAAATGAATTTGCTAACAGATTTTACAGCAGTCAGACCCGATAGAAACTTTTAGTACCGGTAGCATTATGTCTCGATTCAGAAAAAGTGAAAAAGCACTCTTCTTGAATGGAATACTGTGTTAAATAAAATGATAATATTGATGAACCATTACGATAAATATTGAGTTTAAATATCATATCATCGACATCATCAGTAGGGATTTAAAACTTGCTCAACGGAGTCGTAGATCAGAAAAATTATTCGCCAAACTTCTGACAAACTCATGCAGGTTTAAAAAAAATAAAAGATAAATATAATTTAAACATTTCTGCATACTCTAAAATCTTAAGAATTAACTTTTGTTTTTGCTTGTTAAATTGGAACACTCGGATTGCCATGATCTATCAAAAATGAGAGCCCTAAGCTGACTGGAACATTTTCGGAGGAGAAAGAGAAAGTTCTATGCTAAATCGATAAAGTTGACTTTAGATAAGACCATAGGAAAACATAGTTTAAATGATTTTGTCATTGAATTTAAGAAGAAAAAAGGTTGAATTTTATGGTGACCATTTTCTTTTTGCCCAGGAAAACCCTTTTTTTTCGCAATTTAAATTAAAAATCATTTTTCGTTATAGTAAAGATAGAAAGACGATGTTTATACCATTGGAAAGAGTTTTTTCTATGGTTCAAAATAGCTTTAGGAGGGGGCATCTGTTAGGTATCTGAGGTTCCTCAAACCATAATTTTCTGAAAAACACATAAAACGTTACAAAACATAACAAATATTAACACATACAAACGAAAATATGACGAAATGAAAGAAGAAAGAAATTTTAAATGAGATCAGTCTCATCATTGTAGGTTTAATACTTTTTATTTTCTGAATCAGTGAAGTTGTGAATATGATTTACTGTGCTTGAATCACCCTTTTGATTTGAAGAGAAGCATTTTCTTTTCTTTATTTTGTGATCATTGAAATTTCAAAAAGCCTAGGTTACAGTTACAGTCTCAACATTGCTTGGAGGAGAAATGCAGATTTCAATATCATCACATGATAGGATCAATGTAAGCAAGGCCAGTCAATTTTAATGTTTAATAGTAAGATGCATGTCTGATTCATATAAAAATTGAAAAGAAAGAAAGTGTAAGAAAACATAATTCAGAAGAAGAAAAAAGCAGCACACGACATGGGGAGGACAACAGAAATTTGTCTATCTGGGGCAGTTGCACCAAGAATTCCCATCTTTCCATTCCAGCCAAAAGTTCTGCGAAGAAAATTAGTAAAAATATGAATAATTATAATAAAAAAAACAGATATAATCTTAAACAGTAGCATTTCATAAAGAGAAAAAAACCTAGAACATTTCAAAGCAATTTGTCTGTTGAAAATAGTCTTATTGTTAAATTATCACTACTTTACAAAACCATGTAATTTTAGCATTTGAGAAATTTGAAACTGTTTATATTTATAAGCAAGTTTGTAGCATAATGGATTTCAATTCTGGCTGCTTCAAAGAAACTCATGGTATAATTTGTTAAAATCTTCCTGTATTGCACCAGATTGATTATATATATATCAATATAACTAACAATCTTTTCTTGATCGGCAATGACTGAATTCAACATGTTAAATTGTTTCCACCCAGACTAAAGATAAATTACAAACCTTCATATCAGGAAAGCTATTAGTCCGATCTATTTCTTCAGCTTTAGGTGCTAGCTCCTTTTGGGAAAACTGAACATAGATCAGCTGTGAAAAAAAAAAAAATTAAGTGAAACGCCTAGGAAAAAAGTTTTTTTCTCTCCCTATAATAACTGCTTTTATCTAAATAGTATCTATGTATGGCAGTTTCATTTAATTGAATTTTATAGAAGGAACAGTGGCTCTTATATTGTTCATTAAGTAGAATGCTAGATTTCCAGTGTACAATTGCAGCCTTTATAGGTCTATTTCAATCAGCAAAGAGTCGCCTAGTGCTCTCTGCTAGCTTTGCCGCACTTAATGGTAGTTTATAGGTCTATTTAATCAGCTTGTATCTGGCTAAGATAACCATCGAAAATAAATGTGAAGGCTTCCCTCAACTTTAAAGAGTGTTGCGATTTTATCAAGAAGCATTTCATTTCTCACAATCAAGGCCTCAATTAGGTCCATCATTTCAGTACAATAACAAACATAGAGTACTAAGTAAACGCTTTAACACAAAATCTGTATCTGTACATGCGAATACCATCAAACTTTCACAAAATAAGGACAATACATACATGTATGTACATACTAAAAGATAGTTTGCATTCATCATGATGAACAGAACAATATCGATTTTTGTAATACTCCTATAAATGAGACTAACGGAAACAAACAATATCATTGAAGGAATAACTTTAAACACTATCTAATAAGATATATGTATCACTATGTACATTTAATGTTACTTGCAGGTCGGTCTGTGTGCATGCACCAGGGGGCTGTTTTCTAATAGTTGTGCATTCATTATGAACTTCATTCTCATTTGTGAGTTTATAATGCCTCGATGCTCGTCTCTTATCCTTGCAATTGACTGATGACAGCTGTTCCTGTTCACCCAGTAACCCAGTTTGAATTTGTACTATCGTATATATATGTGGTGAAATGGTGCTCTAAAATGTGCTGTATTATGATTCTTTTGTTTGGAAAGCTTTGTCTATACATGCTCATATATGTGTCTATATCCTGTTGAATGTCATTAATTGAATTTTCATTAATTGTCTTTGTGTGTAAGATTGTTTTTGAGGGCTTTACTAAATGCTTGTTGATATTGTTGAAAACTAACGCTATCGTGGGTGCTTCATCAATAGCTATTGGGCAATGTGTGCATGCCATTGTCTGTGTGATGATTGTTTGAGTAAGGTTACATGTTTTCTTGTAAGTATTTATGACAGTGGTTGCCAATAAAAGATCGACTGTCCCGTGGTGTGATTCTGTTTGGTAAAAACTTTATCTAAGGATGATGCAATAATGGGACCCGAATATGTGTGAGTTTTTCATGTGTTATTTGTGATAATTTATGCTCAGTGTCCCGTCTTCTTGGAGAGTATGTGGCTTTATCAATGTCATTGTCACTAAAGAAGGCAAGTCTGATAGAGGTCAAGCTGTGTTTAAGTTTCGTGTGCTTGTTTCCAACAACTGCCATTTTAATACCTGCCCAGGCTCTGTGAGATGAGTGTTTGTCTGACATGTAATTTTGTTGTCCATGGAATGTGCTGCTGTCTCGCATTTTATCACATCAGTGGCTTTTCTTTGCCTGTTTTTCTTTATATGCGTTAAATTTTTCTTTCCCACATATTTTCTTACGGCACAATTCACTTTCGACAAAATGATGATTCTCTAGGATAGGATCCATGCTAGATTTATTTGAAAAAATAAGAGGAGTCAGCAAAAATCGATTTGGATAAAGGAAAATCGGTTTAAAATGAATACGCTCAAGGAAAACAAGTTAAATATAAAGTACTTTTAAACTTAGGCAAAAAAGGGAGTGGGTGGAGGAAGAACGTTATAACTTTTTAATGATTTGTGACCACAAATTAATTTTTTTTCTACAGAGTGAAGTGCGATAACCAATCTTTGAAATAAACATATTTTCGTTAACTATGTCTGCACAGTTTTTTTTAGCAATTAGATAAAATATAATGACCAAAGCAAAAAAAAAAAAGAGAAATATACACATGTACATATATTAAAAAATGCTTTTTTTCAGAAAAATTACAAAATCCAAGAGAATTGATACTTTCACAGAGAACAGACAAGATGTTGATACTATGTGGCAGAACAAAGACTGAGACTTGTAATCCGTATGAGAGAAGAACTGTTATAGCGAGATAGTGTAATTTTTTATAAAAATCTCAACAGGGCGATCAGCTACCCGAGTCCAGCTGACAGTGCTTGACCCCTGACAGGTGAGTGCACATGGGTAATTAATGAGTTTTGCCGGCCACAACTAAGAGGATGATTTGCTACAGGAATTCGACGCTATGTTTGGGCTTCCTTCTTAAAATTTGAAAATATTGATTTTGGGTAGGTTATATATATGATAAGATAACCCTATCCCCCTCCTTCTGTCTCTACTCTTTCGAAAATCACATTGTGTGCCTGACTATGGGAGTCCTTTCCATTTGGAGCAATCTATGGGCGATCACAGAGAATTCCTATGACGCTAGCTCATCGGTTGAAATTTAATAAAAGCACGTATCAATTTGAAGGATACCCATAAACGCTGAGAATGCCTACTTATAAGCATACAACTGATTGCCAGACTTTCCAAGATTCGTGTTACTTTAATTTCACTCTCATGCTGTCTGCATTTTGATTACTATGTTATGTTAAACAGTGCACAATACAAAACTATGAACAATACATGTACAGACAGATAGACATGGAGAGAGAAAGATATATATATATATATATATATAATATATAATATTAGTAGATCTATCAATGTGTAATCTATCTCTATTCTATCTTAGGACTTTTATTCTGGGGTGAGA
>JAXRKP010000252.1:398400-399975 GCA_037039925.1 Doris montereyensis | reverse complement strand
ATTTAACAAGAACTAGTCTACCCATTTATGTTAGCCTACAGTTTATTTAACAAGAACTAGTCTACCCATTTATGTTAGCCTATAGTCTATTTACCAAGAACTAGTATACCCTCTGACGTCAGCCTACAGTCCATTTAACATGAAATAGTCTACTCTTTGACATCAGCCTAAGTCTATTTAACAAGAACTTGTCGATTCTTTGATGTTATCCTACATTCTATTTAACAAGAACTAGTCTACCCTTTGATGTTAGCCTACAGTCTATTTAACAAAAATTAGTCTACTCTTTGACGTCGGCTTAAGTCTATTTAACAAGAATTAGTCTACTCTTTGATGTCAGCCTAAGTCTAGCTAACCAAGAACTTGTCGACCCATTGATGTAAGCTGATGTTAACGAAATAGTCTGGTGAAGTGTTAACCTACAGTCTATTTGTGAACTAGTCTAGTCTTTGATGTTAGCCCCCAGCCTACGTGAAGAACTAGTGCTGTTGACCAATTGATGTTAGCCTACAGTCTACAGTCGATTGAGATTACAGTCCTTTTTGATGCCTACATTGATGTTAGTCTATGTTATACAGTCTATTCTAACAGTCGATTAAACACGCTTTTGATGCCCATTGATGTTAGCCTACAGTCTAGTCGATTGTTTTTTCGATGTCCATTGATGTTAGCCTACAGTCTATAGTCTACAGTCGATTGAACACCCTTTTGATTTAACAAATTGATGTTACCTACAGTGTTAGCCTACAGTCGATTTAACACGCTTTTGGATGCCCATTGATGTTAGCCTACAGTTTACAGTCTACAGTCGATTGAACACACTTTTTGATGCCCATTGATGTTAGCCTAGTCTACAGTCGATTGAACACGTTTTTTGATGCCCATTGATGCCAGCCTACAGTTTACAGTCTACAGTCGATTGAACAAGCTTTTTCGATGCCCATTGATGCTAGCCTACAGTTTACAGTCAATTGAACATGTTTTTCGCCCATTGATAGTACAGTCTACAGCCGATTGAACACGCTGATACTGCCCATTGAGATTTTAACCTACAGTCTACAGTCGATTGAACACGCTTTTTCATGCCCATTGATGTTAGCCTACAGTTTACAGTCTACAGTCGATTGAACATGTTTTTGATGCCCATTGATGCTAGCCTCGTCTACAGGCAATTGAACACGCTTTGTGATGCCCATTGATGCTAGGCTAACACCCCTTTTATGCCTATTGATCTACAGTCTACAGTCGATTGAACAAGCGTTTTGATACCCATTAATGTTAGCCTACAGTCTACAGTCAATTCCACAAGCGTTTTCATGCCCATTGATGTTAGATTACAGTCTACAGTCGATTGAACAAACTTATTGATGCCCATTGATGTTAGTCTACAGTCTAGAGTCGATTGGCACCCTTTTGATACCCATTGATGTTAGCCTATAGTCTACAGTCGATTGAACACCCTTTTATGCCTATTGATGTTTGCCGACAGTCTACAGTCGATTGGCACCCTTTTTGATGTCCATTGATGTTAGCGACAGTCTACAGTCGATTGGCACCCTTTTGATGCCCATTGAT
>JAXRKP010000252.1:358400-388400 GCA_037039925.1 Doris montereyensis | reverse complement strand
ATAAACGTACTACTACTACTACTACCGCACATGTAATGTAATAGTAATACATTATAAACGTACTACTACTACCGCACATGTAATGTAATAGTAATACATTATAAACGTACTACTTCTACCGCACATGTAATGTAATAGTAATACATTATAAACGTACTACTACTACCGCACATGTAATGTAATAGTAATACATTATAAACGTACTACTACTACCGCACATGTAATGTAATAGTAATACATTATAAACGTACTACTACTACCGCACATGTAATGTAATAGTAATACATTATAAACGTACTACTACTACCGCACGTGTAATGTAATAGTAATACATAATAAACGTACTACTACTACCGCACATGTAATGTAATAGTAATACATTATAAACGTACTACTACTACTACTACCGCACATGTAATGTAATAGTAATACATTATAAACGTACTACTACTACTACTACCGCACATGTAATGTAATAGTAATACATTATAAACGTACTACTACTACCGCACATGTAATGTAATAGTAATACACTATAAACGTACTACTACTACTACTACCGCACATGTAATGTAATAGTAATACATTATAAACGTACTACTACTACTACCGCACATGTAATGTAATAGTAATACATTATAAACGAACTACTACTACTACCGCACATGTAATGTAATAGTCATACATTATAAACGTACTACTACTACCGCACATGTAATGTAATAGTAATACATTATAAACGAACTACTACTACTACCGCATATGTACACGTACGTTGTAATGTAATTGTAGGCCTACACTAGATATAGTGCGTGTGTGCATTTACTTATAAATTCGATTTGTTTCCTCGTTTATTAAGGATGTAAGATGCAAAAGCAGTAATCTTCCAGTTCATCATCAACTTGCTGTAAACTGAAACTGAAACTAAACTCCTTATTTTCTAAATTGAATTTGAGTTATGGTGGATCTAAACTAAGGTCAAAATCTTAAGTTCCCCTTAGAGCTGTTCTCTAGACTTCTGAACATATATATCAGCTTATTGTCGTTAATGTCTTGTATCAAGGCATATGGCTGTGAAGATTATTGATTTTTTTTTATCAAAGTATGTCAAAGACTCAACATCAGGGATGCATGCCAATGCAGTATATTTTTTTTACATATCAATTAAAACTTGAACTTGAACTTATTCTGTTCTACGCGATATTGTTATTCACCCCAATCCCACTCCAGATCTACCCCCTTTCGTTATTTGCCCCCCTCCGCAATTTGGAGGAGTGAAACAGGGAAAGCTGTGCGAAGTCAGTGCCGGTCAATCGCTCACTCACTCATAAGATAACCACAGAGAACTTGGAGTGCATGACACTAGTAATTGTTGTAGTAGTGGTAGTACTAGTAATATGCAGTACCGTAGTAGATTTAGCAGTAGTACTACTACAGTAGTACTACAATAGTAGAAGTAATAGTAGTAGTTGTACTAGCAGTGATAGAAGAAGTAGGACTAGGAGTAGTAGTGGTAGTAGAAGTTTTGTTTGTTTGTTTGAAGTAACCCTGTTCACCATCAGGGTTCGCAGCTGACTTATATTACTGACGACTGTCCCTCCAGGTACATCATAAAGCACTTGAAAAAATCAAAAGTTTCCGTAAATGTTTGAAAAATATAGTCAATGTTGTGTTAAAATTGATACGTATGTAGTACTCTAGATCTGTCGATATGTACACTCAAATTTCTTTCAGAAACGCAAAAAAAAAGTTTCAAGATCATTATTCCGAAAGAGTTTGTAAATGCTTCCCTCGGAATAATATTTCATTCGTGTATCGATCAGATCAGAGCATTCTATTAAAATATGTTTAAAGTTAAAGGTAGTGGAAGTAATAGTAGTAGCATTGATAGAAGTAGTAAGAGAAGTAGTAGTAGCAGTAGTAGTAGTAGCAATAAATTAATAGAGGTAGTAGGAGAAGTAGCAATAACAGAAGTAAGTAGCAGTAGTAGTAGCAATAATAGAAGTTGTAGGAGAAGTAGCAGTAGCAGCAATTATAGAAGCATTAGGAGAAGTAGCAGCAAAAACAGAATAGCAGTAGTATCAATAATAGAAGTAGTAGCAATTATAGAAGCATTAGTAGCAATAACAGAAGTTACTTTAGTAGGAGAAGTAGCAGTAGTAGCAATAATAGAAGCATTAGAAGTAGCAGTAGTAGCAATTATAAATATAAGTAGTAGTAAATAGTAACTGACCCTAAAGATAGACTACACCATGTGTCTCTTTAATAACTAGGAAGAGAACCCTTGTTGCAATCAACGTGTGCCCACTTCAACAAAGGTGTTTATGGTCCCAGCTTTTTAAAATCTGATAAACAGAAGCAACACTTGACTTTCGTTATCATATTATTATTGTTATCAACTTTTGAGATTAGAGTTATAACTGGCACGAAGCTACAAATTGCAACTACAACTACTACAACTGTGCCTGCGATGCCCCACTTATTAATACCATGAGGTCATGTTTAAAATTAGAAACCTCCCGGCCCTTCACTATCAATTGAGTGTGAGTAGTATCATTATCAATTATCAGCAGCTACACCGAGTTCAAGGGCATTTCCATCAGATGTATTGTTGTTGTTGCAATGGAATCTACCATGTGGCAACGTAGGTGGCCATCTCAGGATAAAACTAAATGTACCGTAGTAAGACTAAAAGTAAAGGAAACAGCTTGAGAAAAGACAAAATTAAATATACTACTAGTAGCTGTCTCTCCTTTTCTCTCTCTCTCTCTCCCCCCCTCTCCTCTGTATATATTATATATGTGACGTCTTTGGCCTAGTAGCTATGCTGTTAAGTTCGGAATCAAAAGGTTCTGGGTTCAAACCCTGCTCAGTGCTAGCCCCGACGTTAAGCCCTTGAGAAAGGCTCTTAGCATAAATTTCCTCACTCGACTCAAATGAAAAATGAATACCTGGCTAAAGGTAGTGATGGCTAGTGTCAGTATGTTAGTATTGTAGCGCTTTAACAGGCCGCTCTTACTGTACACTTCCCAGGGAGTTGAGAATGAATTTGGTTTTATTTGGCCTGTCAACTGTCAGTGGATACATGTTGTACAGCGCATAGAGTGAGCATGATATCATTGTCATCGTGGATATGCGCTATAAAAGTGTATATCTCCAGCAAGAAACCTGTACGGAAGAGCAACTCAGAGAGTTCAATACATGCAATCAAGAGTCCCTGCTCTGAATCAGATTGTGATATTTAGCGATGGTTGTGCAGCTCAATACAAAAGCAAGCTGCCCTTCCACTGTCTTTTCAGATATAATGAAGGTTTCGGTAAACATTGAACTAGCCTTTTTTGGCTCCAGACATGGTAAAGGACCATGTGAATGTGATGCCTGCGGTGGGGTCATAAAAAAGGCGGTAGAGAACGATATTTTGTCTCGTCAAGTGTCCATTAATAATGCGGCAGACATGTATCGCCATTGTGTATCGCCACTGCAAAAAATATGCATGTGACACAATGTGAGTGATCCCAAACATCGAGCCTCCTGCAGAAACCTGCTGAGTGCTGCACAAGGAGGAGATTTTTTTTTCTTCTGAAGGAAGATGAAATCGGCAGATCAATCGTCCTCTGGGCTGATAACCGTGCCGCCAGGGACAAGGAAGCTGCACATCGTTAGGCGAGTCAAGAAGAAATACATTATAATCCAGACAAGGGAATCTGGCTTGCAATATTGCTCTGCTTGCCTGAACAGAAATGCCGATGCTTTCACTTTCATGAACAAAAATTATGTCAAGTCATGGGACACCATAAAAATTAAGCATGTCATTGCCATCCGTGAAAGTGAAAGTTCAAGTTAGAAGATAACATATCATCCGTGGGGTGGAGAAGTGAAGCTTTTCGTAGTTCAAATCTTTTTTCTCAGTGAAGTTTGCTGCAAGACATATATATGGCAGGTTTCCAGATAAAAATATATCCCATGTGGAAGTTTTGAAACAGACGTAAATGGTCATGTTTTTCAGTCAAGGAGGAAACACATGTTTCTAATGAAGCTTTGGGCATCTGGTTTGGAGAGTTTCCCTGCTTCCCCAGATTCATTCTGTGATCAGATGACATCAATGATGAAAATGAAAACTCCCCCGTTTTTTGTAAAATTCTGTGATTGTACGCATATCTTTTGTTACGGGTTTATCTCCATTCTGCTCAAACTGGTACGGTAAACTTCACGACTTATAATTTTAACGAGTTGCGATAGTCAAGACCGATATTTGCCAATAGAGAGAGAGAGAGAGAGAGAGAGAGAGAGAGAGAGAGAGAGAGAGAGAGAGAGAGAGAGAGAGAGAGAGAGAGAGAGAGAGAGAGAGAGATGCACCAGCAACATAAAAGAAAGCGCTTTTGAAAGCGCTTTTGACGACAATTGTCTTTTCTCCCCGTACGAGCCCCCCCCCCCCCCCCCATCATCACTTCTCCGTCGTCATCACTTGAACTATCTACAGTCAAAGAGCGCCCCACTAGACTAGCACAAACTTGTCTTTATCGATTAATTCAGAATACTGGGAGCGGTGGCTGGCAAATCTTTGAACTCTAGAACCTTCTATGATGTCCCTCCTATCACTATCATTGTAATGGACAAGTATTGTGTTATCTTGTCTTTATTTATTAGAACATAATAAATCATGAAAGCCTATTGATTGCCGGACTCTATTATCCATACAAGGTGTGTCTATGTCTCATGATAAGCCAATTATCCATACAAGGTGTGTCTATGTCTATGATGTCCCTATTATCCATACAAGGTGTGTCTATGTCTATGATGTCCCTATTATCCAGAATCTATGATCTCTAACGTCCCTATTATCCATACAAGGTGTGTCTATGTCTATGATGTCCCTATTATCCATACAAGGATGTCTCTAACCTCCCTATTCAGAATCTAACCTGAAAGTCTCCTTTCTGATGTCCGACATACAAGGCCGTAAATGGCATGGCCGTGTCTATGTCTATGATGTCCAATAGCTCCTATCCATAAATATTTTTGTCCGAGGCGTGTCTATGTCTATGATGTCCCTATTATCCATACAAGGTGTGTCTATGTCTATGATGTCCCTATTATCCATACAAGGTGTGTCTATGTCTATGATGTCCCTATTATCCATACAAGGCGTGTCTATGTCTATGATGTCCCTCCTATCCATACAAGGCGTGTCTATGTCTATGATGTTCCTATTATCCATACAAGGTGTGCCTATGTCTATGATGTCCCTATTATCCATACAAGGACCAAATGTGTTCCTATGATGTCCCTATTATCCATACAAGGCGTGTCTATGTCTATGATGTCCCTATTATCCATACAAGGTGTCTATCAGTCTATGATGTCCCTATGATGTCTATGATGTCCCTATTATCCATACAAGGCGTGTCTATGTCTATGATGTCCCTATTATCCATACAAGGCGTGTCTATGTCTATGATGTCCCTATTATCCAAGGTGTACAAGGTGTGTCTATGTCTATGATGTCCCTATTATCCATACAAGGTGTGTCTATGTCTATGATGTCTATGTCTATGATGTCCCTATTCCATATCCATACCCTATTATCCAGGTGTGTCTATGTCTAAGATGTCCCTATTATCCATACAAGGCGTGTCTATGTCTATGATGTCCCTATTATCCATACAAGGCGTGTATATGTCTATGATGTCCCTCCTATTCATACAAGGCGTGTTATATGTCTATGATGTCCCTATTGTCCATACAAGGCGTGTCTATGTCTATGATGTCCCTATTATCCATACAAGGCGTGTCTATGTCTATGATGTCCCTATTGTCCATACAAGGTGTGTATATGTCTATGATGTCCCTATTATCCATACAAGGCGTGTCTATGTCTATGATGTCCCTATTATCCATACAAGGTGTGTCTATGTCTATGATGTCCCTATTATCCATACAAGGCGTGTCTATGTCTATGATGTCCCTATTATCCATACAAGGTGTGTCTATGTCTATGATGTCCCTATTATCCATACAAGGCGTGTCTATGTCTATGATGTCCCTATTATCCATACAAGGCGTGTCTATGTCTATGATGTCCCTATTATCCATACAAGGTCTATGATGTCCCTATTATCCATACAAGGCGTGTCTATGTCTATTGATGTCTATGTCCACTGATCCACTATTAAGATGTCCCTATGTCTATGATGTCCCTCCTATCCATACAAGGCGTGTCTATGTCTATGATGTCCCTATTATCCATACAAGGCGTGTCTATGTCTATGATGTCTCCTATTATCCATACAAGGTGTGTCTATGTCTATGATGTCCCTCCTATCCATACAAGGTGTGTCTATGTCTATGATGTCCCTATTGTCCATACAAGGCGTGTCTATGTCTATGATGTCCCTATTATCCATACAAGGCGTGTCTATGTCTATGATGTCCCTATTATCCATACAAGGCGTGTCTATGTCTATGATGTCCCTATTGTCCATACAAGGCGTGTCTATGTCTATGATGTCCCTCCTATCCATACAAAGGTGTGTCCATGTCTATGATGTCCCTCCTATCCATACAAGGCGTGTCTATGTCTATGATGTTGGGAGTGTCGATAATGACTCATTGTCATATCTGCCTAGTGGCCTCGACCATTTTTACCTGTTTCAAAAAAGCTGATGGAAATTTTGTTTCAAGATCCTTCAGCATGATTGTTTTTTGGTGATCAGAATCATCATGTTGAGGTTAGATGCAGAATTGTCATTGAGTTGGTCACTTATGCAAAAGGAATATTATATCTCTCTATTGACCAAAAATGAGCTGAGCTATTGTGTCAGTGTCAGCTGTCTGACTTTTATGGTGTATAGCCTGAAGTAGTCTTCCAACTGGAAACTTTAGAAATCAAGAAATGTTCTGTTTTTTATGGGCATTTGGCAGATCATGGCCACTGCAAAAATGCTTTTCAAGCACCAGTTCTGTCTGTATATCCCTCTATGTCCCAAGAAGCTCATTGCTATTCACTTTTCTACAACAAAACCTTCCTTCCTAGACATCCCATCACAAAGCAGACGTTGGTGATTCTGTGGACGTCTACAAGGAAGAATGTGTCATATGAACATTGGGCTGCAAACCATGTTGTCCCTTTAATGCCCCTTACCTCTTTCAAGAAATTATAATGGCAGACTGAAAGTAAGTGAAAGTAAGTGAAAGAAACTGAAATAGCCTTATAACAAACAGTTCAATCCCCTTATGACTGATGATGTCAGATCAATGCTAAATAACTTAAAACTAGATCATGTTACAAAAGGTATTAAGTCCTATCCACATTACTCGAGACTGTACGCCACCCACACAATGACTATTTTTAATGAGAGATTTTCAAAACCCCCACACCTATTCTTTATTTGAGACAGTTATTTAAACTTTAAACTGAAGCAGTTTTTAGTGATGAACAGGTGCCATTAAAATATCATTATATGACATATTGACAGTTTGTTTGTCATGATACTCTAGGATGTGTAAAAATCCAATTTAGTTTTCCCATTGATTTTTTTAATAATTACTTTACTTTGTCATGTAATGATCAACACTTTGTCCTGTAATGATTGACTCAATTTTTTTAAAATTGAAACTTTTAAATTGATTAATAGGTGCCAACAGAATATGAATCCGGCAATTTGATTCTCATAATACTACATAAAAGATGATTAAGAAATCCAATTAATTTCTTAGCATTTATTTTGTTGATGATTAATAATTTTTACTTTGTCATGTAATTATCAACACTTTATCCAGTTATGTTTGACACATTTTTTTTTAATTGAAGCTTTTTTATTTGATTAATTGGTGCCATTAAATATTCCATATACCGTATATATGGCAATTTTGTTGTCATAGAAAAAGATCCAATTTACTTCTTAGCATTTATTTCTTAAATGATTAATAAAATTTTACTTTTGTCATGTAACGATCAACGCTTTGTCCAGTAACAGTTGACATATAATATGTTTAAACATGGTGTGCTTATTTTTAAAGTTTACCTCATCTATCATATATATGCAGTGATCTCAGGGTGAAAAATTGAATGAAGAATAAGAGGAAACAACAATAGAAAAATAAAAATAGGGAGAACGAGGGGAAAAGTGTAAAGAAGAGGAACCTGCCAGTAGCCCTGCCAACCCATAACATCTATTATAAATAAAAGAATTCCAGTTCCTTTCCTGATCATAATAAAGGAACACACCCAATGTGATTGGTAGTTCAAAGGGTAATAGTAATCTAACCTCGCTAGTATATAATAAAGTAAAAGAAGAAGCTACCAGTCGCCCCCACTTATAGTTTTTGTTAAAGATAGATTCAATTCTCACACACTGCATTTAAACAAGCACACACAACTCATCACACTGATAGTGGTAATGGTTGACAACAAATATATATATATATCATTTTCACACACAAAAGAGCTTCCTTTCTTTCAAGTGTACCAGTATATCAAGTATCACTGCCACAACACATCAGCCAACATTTTACATCATAATGTGTGTATAACAATAACATTGAAGGCGCATGTTATACTTTTCAAAATCCATCAGGTTATTTAATGTATTGAGAAATTAAAAGCAACATAAAAGATGGATAAAATGAACAAAGATACAGACGGACATCCATGCTCAAAATGAGTACATTATAATAAATGATATATATGAAACAACTCAAGGAAACATATTTTTTTTTTTTAGTTTTTCATTAAAAATGAACATTATAGACACATGAACAATATATATTATATTATAATGCATGTATAATACATATATATATAATCTATGAATCATCTTCACTTTCCATCGCAGTGGTCAACAAATGACAGGATTTGAATCTCAAGTCTAATGTGAAAAAGAAAGAGAGAAAAAACCACAAACACACACACGCAACAAAAACCACACACACACACACACGCAACACAGACATGACATAAAAGATATTTCAAACAAAGCAGCAACATGCAAAATTGATGCTCAAGGTGATGATACGTAAAAGTATATAATATATATATAATATTCATGTATATATATATATAGCATATAAATTATTTGTTTTTTTTATGTGTATATATTATATACTTTTTTTTTACGTTTGCTTAGATATAATTATAATAATAATTACAAACTGTACACTTACAAAGAAAATAAATCTTGTGATAAACATCTTTGTCATAAAAATTCCCTCTTGCCTGCACATAACGGCTATGCCTGATACTGGACGCAAGGCACAAGGAAATATTTGATCACAATGAGAAAATACATGAGTCAAGATGAAGAGAGATGTTAGAAATGTTTGTAATAATATTATAAAGGAAGAGAAAAATTTTGCTTTTCCTGTAATTTTGGCGTCATTTGATTTTTAGTAGTCCTCCATAACAAGAGACTAGAAAAAAAAGTATCCTCAGAAGAATAAAGCTATTACAGCAAATTTTTTTACTTGACCTTTTCTTTAATAGAATGCATTTTTCCATCGAAGCTTGAAGGACATTTGTCTCTCTAAAAGACACTAGAAGCTTAAATTATTTATTTTAGTTTTGCAAAGCAAAAAAATTCCATAATATATAAGGACCTCAAACAAATTAACATCACATGGTTAGTCTAGTATTTCAAAGGGAGTAAAAGGATCCTTGAACCTGTAATGAAAATTGCAACTGATGTGTTTAATATATATATATGAATTAAATTCAAAATTAAATTTGTTAAATTTCCCCACCCCCAAAAAATATAATGTCATTTATGAAAAGTCTGATCATAATTATAATAAAATGACATTATAATAAAGAGAGATAATTTTATATAAAAATTTGGATCTTAAAAGAACATGATGATGACTTCATTCAAAGACACCCCAAACTACTTCGAACTTCAATCCATTCTAAACACTTTCAACACCAACACAAGATGCCTGTAGGTACAGCACTTAAAACTACAAAATTCATTTGAGGTGGATTAAAAGAAGGGGGGGGTTATTTTATTTGTTCTATTAAAATTATAAATTATATTTTGGGTTGATGATGATATATGGCTATGAGAGCGAGAACCTTCTATTCGTAATGGCAAACTTTGTATGTATCTTCTCTGGCATTGTCATTGAGACAATTGACATGTAGCTTCTTTTCCATGTTTTCAATATTACAAACTAGGTTTGCCATGGTAAATGAATAATAATAAAAAAATTGGATTAATTGTTCTGATCTAAACAATGAAGAAAAAAGAAGAAAAGGTCACGCGTGTGCAATGCTTTCATTAGAGCTTTCCACATTTAATATATTTACTCTTAAAATATCTTAATGCACAATCTAGTATTGTTTGTTTTAAAAGTTTGAAATCCTTTAATGCCAGCCCAATATTTTCATAACAGCTTACTTTTAAAAAGAGGCTGCCTTACACCCAAATAATATATATATAATATCACATAAACATAAATGATTAGTTAAAAGTTATATGAGATGTTATTATTATCTATAAAGTGTAATTCTGAGTTATGAATACAACAATGGACAACAATTCAACACTCAAAATTTTGCACTGAACACCAACTTCATATGAGTAATATTACATTCAATATATTATAATAAAATAATATATTATATATAATAATTAATGTTAATGGGCCAAAATTAACACACACATAAAACTCTCTCTCTCTCTCTCTCTCTCTCTCTCTCTCTCTCTCTCTCTCTCTATATATATATATATATATATATATATATATATATATATATATATATATATACATGTGTTTCAGAATAGAGAGTTTAGGATGAAAACTATGACATAATTATAATTATGTTAATATATTTGAAACATGTGAGAGAAGTAAACACAAGTTCTATTTTAACAAAGATTAGACCATTTTGCGTTTAAAACAAATCATGGAGCAGAGAGAAACTTGAGATCTGATGGCCATTTCATAAAAAAACAAAAACAAGCAGAGACCCCTGCCAGAACTGTTGAACTTGAACATACACATCAAGTCTCAGTAAAAGACAATGAGTTTGGGAGAAAGAAAAAAAGGAAACCCGAAGAAAATATAATGTTGGAGGACAATGTTTGCTGTAGATATCTACCGCAGAGAGACGTAAACATTTCCATCAAATTCGAGTTCAACAAAAATAGAAAAGCAAGGAAGATCTACCTATATTTAGAATTGAAAATATTGTTAAGACTAAGAAGAGCTAGATCTAGCTAAGAATCCATAATTTAAAAAAAAACCGATTTCTCCTTTTTATGACGGCTGCTGGAAATGAAATGTAACTTGAATTAAAAATGACAGTGAAGGCTAAAAAAATACAGGAATGCTCTTTTTCCGTACAGGTTTCCCTCGAACTTTACCCCATTATGCACCATGTGATGATCTTGTTACATCGAAATTTACCCCGTCCACCATATGCAGTGATCTCAGGGTGAATTAAGGGGAAACACCAAGATGAAAGAGTTCAAGTGAAAGAAAGAGGTAGTACCCACCAGGATCGTCCGTCCACATGCGATGCTCTCAGAATCAATTTTATTAAGAGGAAATACATACAGAACCAAAATGAAAGACAGGTGTGTCATCGAGGTGAAAGAATGGAGGAAGGAAAGGAGAATGTTGATGAACCAGCAACACCCACTGACCATGAACCATGGACAGATGGCTCAAAAAGAAGATGAACAGGGCAGATATAAGGAGTCAACAACAACAACAGCTTATAAATATAATTCATTACAATTTTAGAAGTTGGTGCAAAGGACAAAACATTTTGAACAAAGAAAGTGATTTTTTTTAAAATAAAGAAAATAAGAAAGATATAATGTATATATATGGTAAATTCAAAAGCTGCTGCTTCACTCTGAACCTGCCTTTACTAAATCTATGCTGCAGCACATAGTTAGTATTATAATAATATAGCTAGAAGTCACATTTTAGTATTATTTACCACACAAAAAGAGCTGATTCTGTGGCAATTTAGAGAACAAGGCAGCATTTTATAAAGAAATGTATACACACAAAAAAAACAACCCCTCTTAAAATGACATGATACAGATTGTATGGTAATAGCTGCCACTTGGAATAATAGTAGTAGTAGTAGTAGTAGTAGTAGTAGTAGTAGTAATGGGCAAAGTAAGCACTCAGGAAAGGGAAATAAAGAAACCGTCTTTAGCTGTAAGGCTCAAGTGTATTAAATTGCTTTATCCAGAGGATGATAGCAATATAAATCCAATATTAATATATTTTTTAAAATGTAGAAAATTATTTTGAGAGAGAAAAGAAAAAGACAAGTCCTATCAGAGGGGGTGACATTTTAGAATAGATTTATTCTCATTCTGTGAGAAATGTTATTGTATTTTAAAAAGCTAATTGAATTTTTTTATTAATATACCTACTAGGTACGTGAAAATAGGAAACACAAACATGAATAAGATTCAGAAGCCCCAACGAATGGACAATAGGAATTAATAAACATAATCTAGGATTATAATGTTATTTCTTTCTTCCCAACTTTAAAAAAAAACAAAAAACCACAAGATATTATTGCCTCTACTGTTGTTTTCATTGTTGGCAACAAGTGAAACATCAAAAACAAGAAAAATTGATTTTCATCAGACAATGAGTTTTATAGTAGGCCATAATATTACTCATTATAATGCCTTTTTTTTTATACATATATGTGATCATAAAATTAGCTGCAATGACAAAACAAAATGAATTTCATTAAGAAAAATTACAGAGACATGTTAGTTTTAACAATCATGGAATTTGTGAACACTTTTTTCTCTCCATAATTTCACTCATCATGAAAGAAAAAAATTGCATTACTACGTGATTTGAAAGCCAGTAGAAGTGAAGTGAAGGAGGAAAAACAAAACGATGAAAGAACGGGGTTGTTGGGGAAAAAGGATTTGTCCGTGAGAAGGTTGAGGGGAAGGAAGGTGCTGATGACCAGCAGGTAGATATTTTGGGGAGTACCGCAAGGTATTTCATTGAAACGCATTAACTTTGAACTATACACAAATATATTTGAGTTAAATGTGTGCAAAGAGAGAGCACAAATCATCAACATGCATCAGTCTGCCTGAACAGTCAGCTAAGTGGCTATCACAGTATCTTGATGTCAACAACAACATGATTTTGGTTTGAAACTTAGCAAAACTGCAATAAATCGAGCATGTCTTTGTTGATTTATGAATCACAGGATTCTTCCCCCAGGACACCAGAAGACAAAAGTGTGTGAACCCTGATACACGATGAAAAATTCCTTTTAAAGCAAGGTACGGTATGAAGTGGAAAGAAAAAAAAAAAAAAAAAATGAAAACCCATTCTCACAGAATATCTTTATCACAAAATTTGAGGCAGAAAGAGGGTCAATTTGTATTCTATTTACAAAGGTTTATTTTAGCATGTCAACAGAGTGGAGTACTGTGATTAGACGAAAGACTTCAGAATGTGTTTCTTAAGTGCAACAGACTGGTAAAGAGAACACGTGTATGATTGATTATTATTTATAATTATTATTTATAATAATATTTGTTTTATTAACTATTATTTAACAACATGTCATGATCTTTCTGGTATTTTACACAAATTTCATTCAAAGCCTGTCCATGAAAGTAAAAGTCAAAAAGAGTGTACATATATGATACATATTATCATAATAAAATCATTTGAAGAAGGCTGAAAATTGAAGAACAAAAAAAACAAAAAAAGTTAACAATTTATATAGCACACATGAGAAATCACACATCATCATGCAACAAGATAAAAGTTATTTATATTATTATATTACTCCCAGTAAAATAGTAGTTGTAGATAAAAGATCTGCCATATTTAGTGGATTTAGATTCCTCTTACTCCCATTGTGATATGAATACTTCACCACCAATGAAGCAACCTCTCTGTGAAGTATGGAAGAAGATCGCTTGCTGCCTCTCGATTTTGAGAATAAAATGCAAAAGACAAGACATGAGTATCAGAAACTTCATGCAATAAAATAAAAGAGCCACAACAATAATCATTAATACTCCTCTGTACATCTTGAACTACATCCAAAGTAAGAAATAAAATTATAAATCTGTTCCTATCATCTTCAAAGCACACAAGAAGAGACTCTATGCCTGGTGTGTTGAAATGGATCTATACAAAGGGATGGATTTTATTTGCCACACACACAATCCCATTCAACTGCTTGCCTGCCTCCCAGATTTATTACGTACTGTAGTTGTATGAATTTCACAAACACTGACACCTCTATTTCATTTGTTTACCATACTTGTGTAGAGAATGATACGGGTACTGTGATAAAACGATAAGAACATGAAAAGTTCATTCCACTTTTCTGTATTCCCATGATCGTTGAAAGATAATACTTTTTCTGCAAGAAATTATTCATCACTCATCCTTACAGTTAATACCAAAAAACGCACAAAAAAAAAAGAAGAGAAGAAACAAAGGATGAAAGAAATGGGAGCACTAATGAAAATAAAAATCTGTTGAATTAAATTTGTTACTCTATAAATTGAATATTGATAATTTATGTTCAACATGCTGCGGTCATCCTATAAATAAAAACCATTGGCTACCAACATTGCTAGCAATTGTTTTCCAAAACAATTATTTGCTAGGTGACTGAGGAAAGTTTTCACATGCGATGTAAAACTTCTTGCTTAGTAGAGGCTCATAGAGATGTTGTCTTCATAATTACAATCCTCCAAAATACTTTGTTGACGCAAAGTGTATCTTGAAAGCATATCTGAACTTATGTCTTACATGTTTTTAGAGGAGAAAAATTGTCATCATTAACATCACTGGGGAGTTTGGAAGTTGGCGACAATGAGGTGGGCGTGCCAGATGAGCTAAAGCCCTGATTCTGTAGATCGTTGGAGTACCCCGTTTCCCTTTTGATGCCAGCAAAAAGTTTGTAGAGTTCGTGATTCTTGTTTCTATTTTGTATTCCCATTGATGAGCGAGATGCCCGTACCAGCTCCGTCTTCAGCAGCTGACACCGTTGACGATAAAAATCTCTCTCCCTGACAGATTCGCTCAGCTGTCGTTTCAGGGCTGCAATTTGCTGCAGGAGAGTTTTGTTAGTTGTCTCCAGCTCACTCTTTTGCATCATACGTTTTGATCGGCAATTCTGAGCATAACCTCGGTTCTTCAGCGTTCGTCGTTTCTGCTTGAGACGCTGCACTTCATTCTTCGGGCACCCTTGCAAGCGCCTGTTCAATTCACGCACAGGCAAGGATACCAGATCATCATCATCGATGGCAGAGTTTTCAGGAGAGTCAGGACAAGATGGGGATGTACCAGAGTGTAATCCTTGGGCAAAAGCTGTTGAGTGAAAAGAGCTGCTAGCAATACTACAGGTATCATTATCCTCTATGTCGAGCTCATCATCATTGTCAAGTCAAAAGTCTATATCGAACTCATGTGTTCCTCGACCTGCAGAATCTTGAGGCTCTGATTTTGTGGATGGGGAGACAGGGTTATGGCTGTGATGAGGGTCCAACGACTGGAGCAGCTCATCTAATGCATTTGGTTTCACATCTAACTTGGAGGGTGATTGGCCTTCTTCTGAAGAACACTGGGATCCCAGTTTGAGAAACCAATCCTCGAAATAACCACGGTCGCCGAACGTGCTGCCAAAACTAGACAAGGATCTCGTAGGGAGGGGAGAGAATTCTGTGAGGACGGTGGCAATGGGGTGGTTGGAGAAGGAGGAATTGAATTGACTGGACTGTTGCTATTGCTGAAAGCAAGGTTGTTTCCACAAACAACAGCTGACAGAGTTGGACTTGAGGGGATTTGCAGCAGCTGCCCGGAGCTGACCTGACCCGTGACCCCTCCTACTCCTCCAGCACCGGGGCAAGTTGGAGACTGCAGCTGCTGAGGTGGATGGTGGTGGTGGTGGTTGGGAGTAGCTGCCGCACCATTGCAGGGCCCTAACTCGGTCTTCACCAACGGATTATTTGGATTATTATGCAACGGCGGCAAGTCGTTACCGTAGTTGAACAGGTCGAAGCTCTCAATATAGCTCTCTGCAAGCTCATCCATGATAAATTTCGATTAGTGCAGAGGCCTTCGCAAAGCTAGAAGAATACGGTGTGATTGCCTTGCCCTCCTCTCTTATTTAGGTCACAGTTTCGAAAGCCGCAGTCAAACGGCTACTAAAGTTTCTACTTACTTGGGTCGTGGTCCGTGGGCGAGAAATTGGAAAAAGAATGGCTTAGTTTCAGGTCCAACACAAGACACAGAAATAAATCCAAGAAAAAAATCCAGTTCAATTTCAACAGTTTAAAAATCCAGAAGATTGGGCGAAGATAGGGAAATCGCCGGTGGTTCAGCCCTCAACCACTGAGACTACGACCGACGTTCACTGTGAGAGAGCTAAGGCAACGACAGGCGGTGCGGGGATATCCTCAGCAGGTTTTATACCATGTCCTACGTCATAGGGATTGATGGGGCCAGCAGCCAATCGTTGAGCTCAGAATACAACGTTATTTTAGGCAGCTTGTTCAATGGCTGCATTGCTAGTCAGTCGTAGAGAGAGGTTCGTGGAAGATAGGACTGCATCTCACCGATTCACAGTGTAAAATATCTCCATTTTATTCGTCCTGTAGCCCATAGTCTTATGTTTCTGAACAATTTATGATAACGTAACAATACAGATAAATATACTTTTCTTTTTTTTAAATCTTATGAATCAAGTCCTCGCTGTATCCTCATATCGCAAGTGACCGGCGTGGCACACTTGAGCCTCCGTCGGTGTCGGTCGCTTTATAAATCACTCGTGAATCCATCTTTCACAAGGGTTCAAAGTGTTGTTTAACCTCCACCTTTTCGCTAAACCGTTTTATTGTTCCCTCTAAACATATAATATTAATGTTTCAACACAAATAAAAGGTATTAAACCCAAAGTTGAAACTACGATTTAGATCTAAATCCACATGTCAAAGTAAATATATATATATATATATATATATATATATATATATATATATATATATATATACACTCGTGTGACCGCTTCGTATCTTCTACAAGATAAAGCTTATGGCAAGTTTTAAATTATACAAACGAGTTAACAAAATGTCAACTAAGGAGAGAAGTAGATCACGTCTATAAAAAAAATGTACATCCATACCTCTAGTAATCTAGACGTTAACTGACAATGACAATGTTTGGTTTTGAGAGATGGTGTTCGATGAATCAAAGTTGAAACTTCAAGCAATGAAATTGGGATTCAATCCAGCTCTATATTGTTGTAGATCTACGAAATAAACCAACAAACAAAAAGAATATTTGAAAGGAAAGATGTATAACAATCAAGGAAATAATGGACTGACAAGTGATATAACAGCCCTAATTTTCGGCCACGTCTAAGGTGTAGCCCCGTACAGCTTACAACCAATGACCGTGTCTTTGCTACAACTACTAAACTACTAACTGCTACACTTAATATTAATAGGAACAAAAAAGGAAACAGACTCCGCGAAAAAGTTTCAGGTTCCCATCAAGAAAACTTCAGACAAAGGAAAGGGGGGGGGTGTTTTCCAGTTCCAGTCATTGCTTTTGGGACGGAGAACTTGACTGTCAAGAATCTAGATCTATTGCGAAAAGAAAAGGACATTTACCGTATTACACTCAGAGATCAGATTGATGAGAAGATATAGGGGAAAACATGAAAAACGGTTTATGGAATGTGGATCCAGATCTCTAAGTCTACAATAGATCTAGTAATAGTGTAGTATAATGTGATGTACCGGTACCGATAGATTTTTAGCTGTTGTTTTATTTTCTTCTAGATTTAAATCTTGCGTAATCTCCTACGCCTATCTATTCAACATTAATTATGATTAATTAGTCCTCCGCTTTCTTGTGTTTCTCTCATCATCTTATGTGTCAAGTTTTACATTACAAAACATACTTCAGTTACAGTAACGTCTCTCTCTCTCTCTCTCTCTCTCTCTCTCTCTCTCTCTCTCTCTCTCTCTCTCTCTCTCTCTCTCTCTCTCTCTCTCTCTCTCTCTCTCTCTCTCTCCCTATTCCGTATATTACATACAGCTTTCTCTCGTTTGCCCCTCCCCCTCCCTTCACGTTGATTTTTCTGCTCTCTTTTTCATCACAATCACACGCCTTTTTCCAAAACAGCACATTGTCATAACTCTCTCTCTCTCTCTCTCTCTCTCTCTCTCTCTCTCTCTCTCTCTCTCTCTCTCTCTCTCTCTCTCTCTCTCTCTCTCTCTCTCTCTCTCTCTCTCTCTCTCTCTCTCTCTCAAACACATACATAAATACCTCAGTCCCCTCGACTGCGACAGTCGGGGGGGGGGGGTACTGAGGGTACAAGTTCCGACATCTTTTGCCAGGCGGTTCTGTCTGTGGCTGTCGATACGATCTTCGGGAAGATCATTTCTGTCCAGTCCACTCTTTGACGTTATCGGACCAGCCGTGGCGTTAACTTCCACTCCAGTATTTCCACGTCTGCGTCCTCCCTGAACCGTGTCTTGCCTAAAGTTGTAATATCATTTTTGAGAAGGTGTTGTCTCCCCCTACATGGCCAAACCGTGCCAGATTACGTCGTCCGACTGTTACTGTCACATGAGAGGTGCTTGAGGGCTTACGAGGTCGGTCACCATGCTCCTCACACTTACACCTTAATTGTTGGTTTTGTGCTCTCTGTACGAAATGTGGAGCAGTCTCTGCAGGCACTTGGTCTCTAAAGCCTGTATTCGTCTCTCCTTCCTTGCCAGCTTTCGACATTCAGGTCTCACATCCATATGGCAAGATTGAAATCACCGGTGACATGAAGAACTTGAGTTTTAACCGAAAGCTGATGGTGATATTCCACATCCTGCTCAATCTGGCCCTCGCTGATGTGTTTGTAGTAATCCGGCTCGAATTTCTGCTGAGCAGGTGTCACCTCGTGACTAGGTGGCTCCCAAGTACTTCACATTGGCCATGTCTTCCAAGGGCTCACCATTCATGATTATGTTACCACTGATACTGATAGTGGTCGTGCCGACCATTCACCATGACCTTCGATTGTTCTGTGTTCACTTCTATCCCATATGCTGATGTTCTTGCAACAAGTCTGTTTGTCAGATCCTGTAATTTTTTCGTTACTGCACCACCACGACCCCACCCCACCCCCACCCCCATTAGATTGATGTCATCTGCAGATCGAAGGTCGTAGATTAACCTGCCATCAATGAATATGGAGCTACATGGTGGTTGTGGAGGGTCTCTTGCATGATTTTTTTCTAGGAATAGATAGAATAATACAGGGGAAAGGATGCAGCCCTGTCTGACGCCGACTGTTGTTTGGAAGAGTTCTCCTACTTGGTTGTACAAGAGAATTAAGCTGCTGGAATAATCGTAGAGGGCTTTGATGACTTCGATAAGCCATTCATCTATGTTGAAGCCTCCGAGGGTGTGCCACAAGCCATTGTGAGTGCCAGACTCCACCGAAGGCTTTCTTAAAATCTATAAAGCTATGAAATAAATCTTCTTGTTGTTGTATGTGTTTTTTCATGAGAATTCTGCAGTTGAAATTTTGTTCCACGGTGCTCCGGCCTGATTTAAAGCCTGCCTGATTTTCTGCAAGTAATTATTCAGCCTTTGTTTTTTATCGGTTGAGGATAAATCGAAGCAAAATCTTGCTGGGATGACTGATATTGCTTATGGTCCTGTACGTGTGATACTGATACTGTCTTAGATTTCCTTTTTTGGGTAAAGTGGTAAATAGAGATTGTGTCTATTTTCTGGGTCAAACTTCTTTTCTTCCCAAATCCTATGGTAGAGGGATGTTAGGGCTTTTGTTGCTGCATCACCTACTCTTTTACATATATAATATATATAATATATATATATATATATATATATATATATATATATATATATATATATATATATATATATATATATATACAGACAGGCATACACACATGCATGAATACATACATACACAAATACGTACATACACACATACATGTATGTATGTTTGCATGTTTGTACGCACACACATGTACATGTACGTTGTACGTACTCGAACGTATGTCTGTCTATGTATGTTTGTATGTATAATAATATACTGGATGTATTGTATTATAGAACAACAGAGGAGCTGGGGTGTGGGAGGAGGGGGGCTAAATGATGGAGGTGAGAGGGAGTGACGGAAAAGGAGAAGGAAAGGCTGTTGGCCGTTGTTGGCTGTCTCACTCGATATCTTGAAAATCATTCCAGGTGGATGAATATGATATCCATCTCCCTCCCTCCCCCTCCGCCCCTCCCCCCCCTCCCCTCCAACATCTGCGGTTGGACTCATGAAGGATGTCGGGCTGTACACAGGATATCGATACCTGTCTATTGATTTATGACTGTTCCTCACTCCGTAGTAGCTTTACTACTTCGTTTGGAAATTGATTTGGTGAATCTGTTGCATAGGTCATCAACATCGGATCAGCCAGGCCGTTTAACGTTCGCGGTCCGTCGTACACAAATATGCATATTCACGAATAAATAATAATTGGAGAACATTGGTATGTATATGTATATTATTATTATTATGTTCCCTATTAACAATTATAATATAGTATGAGTTATATATATATTATACGTAAACCTATATATTATTATGTTATTGTTATTATGCCTCTGTGTGTGCGTATATGTGCGTGTGCGTGTGTGTGTGTGTGTGCGTTATATGTGTGTGTGTATGTGCGCGTGTGCATATATATGTGTGTGTGTGTGCGCGTGTGTATGTGTGTGTGCGTATTCGATTGTTACTGCCTCCAATTACATAATTTTACACCTAAAGGGCACGAATCTGCTAGAAGTACACACAATTAGAGTTATAGTGCAGAAATATTTCCAGTAGCCGAAATGACTTTATTTCGTAGTCACATAATTATATCAGTTTGTTAGTTAATCAGTCGGTTGTTTAGTTAGTTAGCTTAGTTAGTTATCTAACTTAGTTAGTTAGTTTAGCTAGTTAGTTAGCTTAGTTAGCTAGTCGGACAGTAAGTTAGTTAGTCACATGTAGTTAGTTACTTAGTTACTTTCTTTAGTTTGCTAGTAAGTTAAGTAGTTAGTAAGTTAGCCAGTGAGTCAGTCAGTCAGTTAGCTAGTTAATCCGTTAGTCAGTCAATTGGTTAGTTAGTTAACTTTGTGATTTAGTTACTCAGTCAGTTAGCTAGCATAGTTAGTCATCTAGTTAGTCAGTAAATTAGTTTGTTAGATAGTTAGTTAGTTAGTCAATAAGTTAGTTAGTTAGTTAGCTTAGTTGGTTAGTTAGCGTAGTTAATTAGTTAGCTTAATTGATTACTTACTAAGTTTGTTAGTTAATCAGTTAGTAAGTTAGTTAGTCAGTCAGTTACTTTTTTTTCTTCCCCCAGCCTCCCTAACTAGGTGACCCTTGTTGGTTTAGTATAATAAATACTTTGCGCATATAAGGAAATATATTAGGTTAGTTATGCGCGTCTTAAAAGAAAAAGTAATTCTGTTAAATTGTTAAATATTTAGGGTTAGTAGCCTAACTGAAAGTAAAATGGAGAAAAAAACAAAGCTCAATAAATAAGAAATAATATACATACAAAAATAAATGAACACAAAATTTTAAAAAAATTAGATAAAAAAATAAATAAATATATAATCTAAATAAATACGTAAAATAAAAAAAACCACACAAAAATTCAGTTGTGATTGTCGACCTACATTATCTCGATATCTCGTTTCATGCTATGTTTGTGATTGCGTGTTTATCCATGAATGTGGTTGAGCTTTAAAATCATGCTGGTGGTTATGTCAACTCCTAGATTTATTAGCACTAGATCTAGTCTAGATCTAGTCCTAATGTCCCTGCTCCCGTGGATGTTGGAAATGTGTCGACTCCAACTATGCGAGATCGAGCCACTACAACCTATTGCCATCCGGAGTCAGGGAGGCCACCCACTGTCCCACTCCCTTATGGAGTGTCCTTCGCCCACCATCCGAAATTTTGCATGTGGTCTTTACCAAGTGGCATTTTGTTAGCACAAGGTCTATTGCTATCTTACAGGAAAGGTTTGAATTAGAAGAGCATTTAGGTGATAACTTATCAGAAAAGTAAGCGTCAGTGCACGTCAGAATAGTTGACGGAGCTAATAAATGACAAGGAGGCATACGTACAGGCAGACATCATACTACACGTTATGTTTCCATGCACAATTATTGTCGTCGTGACAATTATTGAAAAAAAATTCATTCTTTTCCTTTCTTCCTTCCTGTCTGCCTCTTTTCATTCCTTCCTGTCTGCCTCTTTTCCTTCCTTCCTTCTGTCTGCTTCTTTTCCTTTCTTCCTTCCTGTCTGCCTCTTTTCCTTCCTTCCTCTGTCTTTTCCTTTCTTGTCCTCTTTTCCTTTCTCTTCATTACTGCCTCTTTTCCTTTCTTCCTTACTGCCTCTTCTCCTTTCTTCCTTCCTGTCTGCCTCTTTTCCTTCCTGTTTGCCTCTTTTCTTTTCTTCCTTCCCGTCTGCCTCTTTTCCTTTCTTCCTTCCTTACTGCCTCTTTTTCCTTTCTTCCTTCCTTACTGCCTCTTTTCCTTTCTTCCTTCCTGTCTGCCTCTTTTCCTTTCTTCCTTCCTGTCTGCCTCTTTTCCTTTCTTCTTTCCTGTCTGCCTCTTTCCTTTCTTCCTTCCGGTCTTCCCTTTTCCTTCCTTCCTTCCTGTCAACCTCTTTTCCTTCCTTCCTTCCCGTCTGCCTCTTTTCCTTTCTTCCTTCCTGTTTACCTCTTTTCATTCATTCCTTTCTGTCTGCCTCTTTTCCTTTCTTGTCTGCCTCTTTTCCTTTCTTCCTTCATTACTGCCTCTTTTCCTTTCTTCCTTCCTGTCTGCCTCTTCTCCTTTCTTCCTTCCTGTGTGCCTCTTTTCCTTCCTGTCCGCCTCTTTTCCTTCCTGTTTGCCTCTTTTCTTTTCTTCCTTCCCGTCTGCCTCTTTTCCTTTCTTCCTTCCTTACTGCCTCTTTTCCTTTCTTCCTTCCTTACTGCCTCTTTTCCTTTCTTCCTTCCTGTCTGCCTCTTTTCATTTCTTCCTTCTTGTCTGCCTCTTTTCCTTTCTTCTTTCCTGTCTGCCTCTTTTCCTTTCTTCCTTCCGGTCTTCCCTTTTCCTTCCTTCCTTCCTGTCAACCTCTTTTCCTTCCTTCCTTCCCGTCTGCCTCTTTTCCTTTCTTCCTTCCTGTTTGCCTCTTTTCATTCATTCCTTTCTGTCTGCCTCTTTTCCTTTCTTCCTTCCTGTCTGCCTCTTTCCTTCCTGTTTGACTCTTTTCCTTCCTGTCTGCCTCTTTTCCTTTTTTTTTTCCTGTCTGCCTCTTTTCCTTCCTTCTTTCCTGTCTTCCTCTTTTCCTTCCTTCTTTTCTGTCTGCCTGTTTTCCTTTTTTTCCTTCCTGTCTGCCCCTTTTCCTTCCATCTTTCCTATCTGCCTCTTTTCCTTTTTTCCTTCTTGTGTGCCTCTTTTCCTTCCTTCTTTCCTGTCTGCCTCTTTTCCTTCCTTCCTTACTGTCTGCCTCTTTTCCTTCCCTCTTTCCTGTCTGCCTCTTTTCCTTCCTTCTTTTTCCTGTTTGCCTCTTTTCCGTCCTTCCTTGCTGTCTGCCTCTTTTCATTCCTTCTTTCCTGTCTGCCTCTTTTCCTTCCTTCTTTCCTGTCTGCCTCTTTTCCTTCCTTCTTTCCTGTCTGCCTCTTTCCTTCCTTCTTTCCTGTCTGCCTCTTTTCCTTCCTTCTTTCCCGTCTGCCTCTTTTCCTTCCTTCCTTCCTGTCTGCCTCTTTTCCTTCCTTCTTTCTTGTCTGGCTGATTTTCCTTTCTCCCTTCTTGTTTACCTCTTTTCGTTTCTTCCTTCCTCCATGGACTTGGACAGTTGCCTTGCATGCATAATAATAATTGTCTTCACAAGTTTTCAGATCGTGTCTCTGCGACACGCCCATCATTACCAGGTTGTAGGACCAAAGAAAAAAGAAAAACAATAACAACAAATTGTCCATGTTTGAAAAATGATGTGTGTGTGTGTGTGTGTGTGTGTGTGTGTGTGTGTGTGTGAGTATAAATGAATATGTGGGTGTGAGTGTTTGTATATATACATGTGTGTGTGTGTGTGTGAGTTTGGCGGTGTGAGTCTGTGTGGGTGTGTCTGTGTGTGATTGAGTATGTAGGTGAGTCTGTGTGTGTGTGGTTTTTTTTGAGTGAATGAGTATGTGGGTGAGTGTGGGCGTGTGTTTGTGTATGTGTTTATGCTCACATTCATTTATGATCTCCGCCCATTCCTCCTCCTAAAATTAAAATACATTATGGGTGTGTTTCATCGTTCATGTGGTACGGTAGTTTGCATTTCCTGTGCTGTAGTTCAGCTTTTAACTTTGCAAACTAATTTGGCCGCGGCTGATTCACGGTAACCTTCTATCACCATCGTCATCATCATCATAATAATAATAATAATAATAATAATAATAATAATAATAATAATAATAATAATAATAATAATGATAATAATAATAATAATAATAATAATAATAATAATAATAATAATAATGATAATAATAATAATAATAATAATAATGATAATAATAATAATGATAATAATAATAATAATAATAATAATAATAATAATAATAATAATAATAATAATAATAATAATAATAATAATAATAATAATAATAATAATAATAATAATAATAATAATAATAATAATAATAATAATATAATAATAATAATATAATAATTATAATAATTATAATAATTAATAATAATAATAATAATAATAATAATAATAATAATAATAATAATAATAATAATAATAATAATAATTATAATAATAATAATAATAATAATAATAATAATAATAATAATAATAATAATAATAATAATAATAATAATAATAATAATAATAATAATAATAATAATAATAATAATAATAATAATAATAATAATAATAATAATAATAATAATAATAATAATAATAATAATAATAATAATAATAATAATAATAATAATAATAATAATAATAATAATAATAATAATAATAATAATAATAATAATAATAATAATAATAATAAATAATAATAATAATGATAATGATGATGATGATGATGATGATGATAATAATAATAATACTATGATATACTAATAATAATAATAATAATAATAATAATAATAATAATAATAATAATAATAATAATAATAATAATAATAATAACAATAATAATAATAATATCAATACTGGGCTGTTGCTTACAAGTAAAGGTCTTTGAAGGCCCTTACGACTCATAGAACCGGAACGACTTAAAGTGTGTAATTCTCAACGGATTTGGCTCAAATTTTCTTTTTTAAAAGTTACAAATGACCTATAAATGCGCCCTCTATTTGATCTTTAGATCAACGAAATTTATTCTTGCAGACAACAGACTAATTAAATAATTCTTTTTCTTTGTTTTTTTTTTTACATTGTATTATGAACAACTTCCTTCTTTTTTCTTTTTTTTCTTGTTTTGTTTTGTTGTTTTTTATTGCTGCTTCTTTTTTCTTTTCTTTTACAAAAGCCAAGGTTCGTATCAATCATAATTTTTTAACAAAGGCGTCAACGGCCTCAATGCCCTTGATTTCAATACCAATGTACATGTACCGGTACATGGTATAATTCTCTGTGAGCTGGTGTTTGTTCGTCAAAGGCTCTGTTCCCAGGCCACTGAGAGTAAGTGAGTAAGTAAGCAGAGTTCCTCCAAGGCCCATAAAACTGGAGCTTACCACGATGTTAATAGCGTGAAGCGGAACAGATGATAATAATTACCTTCTGACCAGGACGCTAGTCAAAACTCCCAAGCTAATGTTTGTATCATTTGTACATGGGTAGCATGGGTTTGTACTCCATTTGCATCTGGGTAGCATGGGGAATGTTTGTATCCATTTGCATCTGGGTAGCATGGGGGAAATGTTTGTACCCATTTGCATCTGGGTAGAGTGGGGGAAATGTTTGTACCCATTGCATCTGGGTAGAGTGGGGGGACATGTTTGTACCCATTTGCATCTGGGTAGCGTGGGGGACATGTTTGTACCCATTTGCATCTGGGTAGCGTGGGGAGATGTTTGTACCCATTTGCATCTGGGTAGCGTGAGGAGATGGATCTGGGTATGGGGGGACATTTCGTTTGTACCCATTTGCATCTGGGTAGCATGGGGGGGTAGCGTGATGTTTGTACCCACTTGCATCTGGGTAGCATGGGGGGGGGGGGGGGAATGTTTGTACCCATTTGCATCTGGGTAGCATGTGGGGAAATGTTTGTATCCATTTGCATCTGGGTAACATGGGGGGAAATGTTTGTACCCATTTGCATCTGGGTAGCATGTGGCGAAATGTTTGGTATCCATTTGCATCTGGGTAGCATGGGGGAAATGTTTGTACCCATTTGCATCTGGGTAGCATGGGGGAAATGTTTGCACCCATTTGCATCTGGGTAGCATGGGGAAATGTTTGTACCCATTTGCATCTGGGTAGCGTGGGTTTGTACCCATTTGCATCCGCGTAGCATTCCCATTGGGAAACATTTGTACCCATTTGCATCTGGGTAGCGTTGGGGGAAATGTTTGTACCCATTTTCACCTGGGTAGCGTGGAGGAAATGCTTGTACCCATTTGCATCTGGGTAGCGTGGGGGGGGATGTTTGTACCCATTTGCATCTGGGTAGCGTGGGGGGGGGGTTTGTACCCATTTGCATCTGGGTAGCGTGGGGGGGGATGATGTTTGTACCCATTTGCATCTGGGTAGCGTGGGGGGATGTTTGTACCCATTTGCATCTGGGTAGCGTGGGGGGTTTGTACCCATTTGCATCTGGGTAGCGTGTTTTGTACCCATTTGCATCTGGGTAGCGTGGGGGGATATGTTTGTACCCATTTGCATCTGGGTAGGTGGGGGGATATGTTTGTACCCATTTGCATCTGGGTAGCGTGGGGGGAATGTTTGTACCCATTTGCATCTGGGTAGCGTGGGGGGGAATGTTTGTACCCATTTGCATCTGGGTAGCGTGGGGGGGGGGATGTTTGTACCCATTTGCATCTGGGTAGCGTGGGGGGGAATGTTTGTACCATTTGCATCTGGGTATGGGGGGGATATGTTTGTACCCATTTGCATCTGGGTAGCGTGGGGGGGGGGGGGGGGGGTATGTTTGTAAAGTGTCTTTCCCAAGAAGCACAGCGTCGGACCTAGCTTTGTTAGGATTCGAACCTGGAACCTCATGATACCCAGTCCGGCAGTCTAACTGTTCAGCCACCGA
The DNA here is from genome assembly GCA_037039925.1 of Doris montereyensis. Taxonomy (NCBI): domain Eukaryota; kingdom Metazoa; phylum Mollusca; class Gastropoda; order Nudibranchia; family Dorididae; genus Doris; species Doris montereyensis. The sequence continues at coordinate 361,113 of JAXRKP010000252.1, read as the reverse complement.
CGCCACTTCATCGAGAATACCATAACCATGTTTTGCGAGTCGTTTCTACATGATCCCAAGAACGTTTTCATTTGAAGAATTTATCGTCTAGAAATGACTTTTGATTACTGAAAACTGCATTGTTTCCGCTGTCTTTGAGTAGATTTTTTATTCGCTTAATGCTTCCATGTTTTGAAGAGGTTTTTATAAATGAAAAGTTGGAATAGTACCTTTCATGCTTACCTGTGTGTGACTTCAGTATCGAATACTGAGACGATCTAATAATTGTACTTGGTGTGATAGTATCGGCCGGGGTGTAACGTGCTTGCAATCAATAAGACTGGAGCTCTCCCTAATGACGACATCGCTAACGACGACGTCAGGCTGCTTTTCGTTTACGTCAAATTGAGGGGGGATACGGGGTCTAGAGGCAAGGTGCCGGCCTCTCAACCAAAAAGGCTGCTGGTTCAAGCCCCGGCAGCTTGAACAAATTTCCTCGAGATTTGTTTTCGGGTAAAACCTACCACCTTCACCAAACAATTACGTATTTTTAGACCTTATATCCTATGCAATAAGACTGTTGCAAACTGTGCACAGACGATGATAATATTCACAATATATTTACTTACATTCATATATATATATATATATATTTATTTTTCTATGTTGTACTAGATAGGAAGTCTGAATGTGAATTGCATTTGTAATGTGACAGTACAACTCTGTCTATTTGTTAGATTAAAATCGGAGAATGGTATTTTTGACTCGTCAGTAATTGTAACAAACACTGGAGCACCCCAGGGACTGTCCTTGCACCTATACTCTTTTCTATCTACATTAATGATTGTAAAACTGCGTTTGAAAACATCTCAATAATAAAATATTAAAATATGCAGATGATACATCTATCCAAGCTCTTATCAGGTCAAAAGTAGATCTAATCAATTATGCTCAAGAAATTAAAAGGTTTGTAAAATGGTGTGATGACAATTATTTACAACTTGATGTTAACAAAACAAAAGAAATGATTTTTGATTTTAGGAAGACAAATGCCATCCATAATGATATTGTTATAAAAGATGAAACAGTTGAGAAAGTTAATGAATATAAATATCTTGGCATAATTTTTGACGAGAAGCTAGAATGGCAAAAACAATCAAATAAAGTTTTAAAAGAACATGATCAAAGAAATGTATTTTATGAGGAAGCTTTATGAGTTTAAAATTGATAACACTCTAATAAGACTTTTCCATCAAGTTTGCATAAAGAGTATTTTTTATTTTTACTATAACTACTGCATGGGGAGGAAGTACAAGAGATAGAGAAAAGGAGAAATTTAAAAGGACACTGAAACACATAGGGAAACTCATAAATGATGTAGAGCCGTAGAACTTTAAATATCTGTATGAGATTCAATGCAAGGTCAAACTCAGGAGTATACTTAAAGACAACACCCACCTCTTTTCTCCATACCCAAAACAAGTAGTAGAAGCGGTCGACTTAAACATTTAAAATCCCACTGAGAGATATTTTAGATCTTTTCTTTCAAGCGCCATGCGAAAGTTTGACCATACCTTACTTTGAAAGCACAATGGCGTTTTCCTCACAATGTTTAAGAAATGTAAATTGATGGATGGTGAATGAATGATTTATGATAAGTTAATGAATGTGTATTAAGCTAAACTCATTTGTCTATAATTATTTCATCTTTAAAAAAAAAATTAAAAATTATTATTTTTATGCATATTGTTTCACCGCACTATTTATTTACCGACCTTTGAATTTTTGTATACTTCTCCTAAAATCTAAACATTAATGATTAACTAACTTAAATTTGTTTTTAATTTAAATGTATTGATGTGTTCTTATATTTTTTCAAACGGAAATTGTGATAACACAAGTACAATTTCCTTTTTTTTAAAGGATCAATAAAGATGTTTGAAATTGAAAATTGAAATTGAAATAGTCGAGTGACGTCTTCTATTTTCCACCACCCCACTCCCCCACCGCCACCCCACCACCCACCTCACTCACACCCTTTTGTGTACCTCTTCTAGTTGTGTTTTAATGTTTAGATAGAAATGTGTTTGTAGCTTTGTAAAGTTGTATCATGTGACCAAGTCAATTTTCTCACCTGAGGTCAATAAGATCATCTCATCCTATCTTACCTTAGACCAGTGTCTCTCAAACCATCTGATGTGGCGTACCGACAGTTTGGGGTTTTTTTCTCAATGTGCCACGGACAAGTGAGAGTAACACAAACATAGATCTAGTACTCACAGTAAAAATAAAACAACAACAACAACAAACGGCCTGATTCATAATCTCCACCTACCGGCAGACGATGGCTCGCATCCCGTTACCGGTACATGTACCGCAATATGAAGTACCACTGGTATGATGGCGTCTACAGAATATCTATCTATCTATCTGTCTATCTCTGGCGTCACTTTTAAATACCGGTGATGTACTGAGTATCGGACTTACAAATGTGTCGTCACTGAGTATCGGACTTGCAAGAATGTGTCGTCACTGAGTATCAGACTTACAAGTGTGTCATCACTTGCAAATGAGTATCAGACTTACAAATATCAGACTTACAAATGTCGGCACTGAGTATCAGACTTGCAAGTGTGTCGTCACTGAGTATCAGACTTACAAATGTGTCGTCACTGAGTATCGGACTTGCATGTGTGTCGTCACTGAATATCAGACTTACAAGTGTGTCGTCACT
>JAXRKP010000252.1:340900-348400 GCA_037039925.1 Doris montereyensis | reverse complement strand
ACTAATGAACGATAGAGAGACAAATAAATGATAGGGAGACTAATGAATTATAGGGAGACTAATGAATTATAGGGAGACTAATGAATGATGGGGGAGACTAATGAATGATAGGGAGACTAATGAATGATGGGGAGACTTATGAATTATAGGGAGACTAATGAACGATAGGGAGACTAATGAATTAACGATAGGGAGACTAATGAACGATAGGGAGACTAATGAACGATAGGGAGACTAATGAACGATAGGGAGACTAATGAGCGATAGGAGACTAATGAACGATAGGGAGACTAATGAATGAACGATAGGGAGACTAATGAACGATAGGGAGACTACTGAACGATAGGGAGACTAATGCATGAACGATAGGGAGACTAATGAATGAACGATAGGAGACTAATGAACGATAGGGAGACTAATGAACGATAAGGGAGACTAATGAATGAACGATAGGGAGACTAATGAACGATAGGGAGACTAATGAATGAACGATAGGGAGACTAATGAACGATAGGGAGACTAAGGAACGATAGGGAGACTAATGAATGAACGATAGGGAGACTAATGAACGATAGGGAGACTAATGAACGATAGGGAGACTAATGAACGATAGGGAGACTAACGAACGATGGGAGACTAATGAACGATAGGGGGGAGACTAATGAATTATAGAATTATAGACTAATGAATTATAGGGAGACTAATGAACGATAGAGAGACTAATGAATGAACGATAGGGAGACTAATGAACGACAGGGAGACTAACGAACGATGGGGAGACTAATGAACGATAGGGAGACTAATGAACAACAATGAGACTAATGACATGGGGAGACTAATGAACGATGGGTAGACTAATGAACGATGGGTAGACTAATGAACGATGGGTAGACTAATGAACGATGGGCCGACTAATGAACGATATGGGGAGACTAATGAACGATGGGTAGACTAATGAACAATGTGTAGACTAATGAACAATGGGTAGACTAATGAACGATGGGTAGACTAATGAACAATGTGTAGACTAATGAACGATGTGTAGACTAATGAACAATGGGTAGACTAATGAACGATGTGTAGACTAATGAACGATGGGTAGACTAATGAACAATGGGTAGACTAATGAACGATGTGTAGACTAATGAACGCTATGTGTAGACTAATGAACGATGTGTAGACTAATGAACGCTATGTGTAGACTAATGAACAATGGGTAGACTAATGAACAATGGGTAGACTAATGAACGATGTGTAGACTAATGAACGATGTGTAGACTAATGAACAATGGGTAGATTAATGAACAATGGGTAGACTAATGAACGATGTGTAGACTAATGAACGATGGGTAGACTAATGAACAATGTGTAGACTAATGAACGATGTTTAGACTAATGAACGATGGGTAGACTAATGAACAATGTGACTAGACTAATGAACGATGTGTAGACTAATGAACAATGGGTGTAGACTAATGAACAATGTGTAGACTAATGAACGATGTGTAGACTAATGAACAATGTGTAGACTAATGAACAATGTGTAGACTAATGAACGATGTGTAGACTAATGAACGATGTGTAGACTAATGAACGATGGGTAGACTAATGAACAATGTATAGACTAATGAACGATGTGTAGACTAATGAACGATGGGTAGACTAATGAACGATGGGTAGACTAATGAACGATGGGTAGACTAATGAACAATGTGTAGACGAATGAACGATGGGTAGACTAATGAACGATATTGGCAGACTAATGAACGATATGGGGAGACTAATGTACGATGGGTAAACTAATGAACGATGGGTAGACTAATGAACGAAGGGTAGACTAATGAACGATGGGTAGACTAATGAACGATGGGTAGACTAATGAACGATGGGTAGACTAATGAACAATGTATAGACTAATGAACGATGTGTAGACTAATGAACGATGGGTAGACTAATGAACGTTGGGTAGACTAATGAACAATGTGTAGACTAATGAACGATGGGTAGACTAATGAACGATATGGGCAGACCAATGAACGATATGGGGAGACTAATGAACGATGGGTAAACTAATGAACGATGGGTAGACTAATGAACGAAAGGTAGACTAATGAACGATGGGTAGACTAATGAACGATGGGTAGACTAATGAACGATGGGTAGACTAATGAACGATGGGTAATGAACTAATGAACGATATGGGCAGACTAATGAACGATATGGGGAGACTAATGAACGATGGGTAAACTAATGAACGATGGGTAAACTAATGACCGATGGGTAGACTAATGAACGATGGGTAGACTAATGAACGATGGGTAGACTAATGAACGATGGGTAGACTAATGAACGATATGGGCAGACTAATGAACGATATGGGGAGACTAATGAACGATGGGTAAACTAATGAACGATGGGTAGACTAATGAACAATGTGTAGACTAATGAACGATGGGTAGACTAATGAACGATATGGGTAGACTAATGAACGATATGGGGAGACTAATGAACGATGGGTAAACTAATGAACGATGGGTAAACTAATGAACGATGGGTAGACTAATGAACGATGGGTAGACTAATGAACGATGGGTAGACTAATGAACGATATTGGGAGACTAATGAACGATGGGTAGACTAATGAACGATATTGGGAGACTAATGAACGATGGGTAGACTAACGAACGATGTGTAGACTAACGAACGATGGAGAGACTATGGACGATGGGGAGACTAAAGAACGCCCCTTTCACATAATATCATAATTGATCATCGACACCGCATCGAGGTCGTGTTTTAAACCTCACTGAACAGCAAACTACTTTTCGAGAGGAAGACTCGGTAGTCCAGAACCAAGGTGTCTGCCTTTCAACCAAAAGGTAGTGGGTTCGAGCCCCGCCGACGGTTGAACAATTTTTCGATTGTATTTTTAGCAAAATCTACCCCCTCCCCCCCCTCCCGCCTCCTGGTCCAGGTAGGTGGATCGACACCTAGTGCTATCGGAGACGGACGATAAAAGGAGGTCCCGTGTGCAGATAACAACATTCTTTTTATTATTACTATCCTCGTGGTGCTTGGCCAGCACATAAGGCCGACACAATGGATTGCCATTAAACACGATCAGATGCCAATTTTGTCAGCTGCCCACACGTCCATTCCTGGGTCTTCAGCTCTTTTTCGATGCTTCTCCTCCAGGATTCTAGCGGGCGACCTCTCTTCCCTGTTCCCTGGCGGGTCCATCTGAGGGCTTTTTTAGAGATGGCATCAGCATTCATCCTAAGGTTGTGACCAGTCCACTTCCATCTTCTCCTCCTCACAATCCGGAAAATTGACTCCAGTGATGTTCTTTCTTGGACGTCGTTGTTTGATGTCGTGTTTAGCCAAAATATTTTGAGGATCTTTCTAACATTTGTTTTGAAAGGTGTCCAGCTTTCTGCAGATGTTATTTGTTGTTTTCCAAGATTCAGCACTATACAGAAGAACAGCTAGAATATTAGATTCATAGAATCTGAGTTTTGTTTTAATTGAGATTTTTCTTGCATTCCAAATATTTTTCAGTGATCCAAATACTTTTCTTGCTTTTGTCAACCTTTCTTTGATCTCATCTTTAGAATTTCCATTTTGAGTAATTTTACTTCCGAGACATGTGAAAGCTTGTATACCCTCAATCTCCTTGTTTCCAAGTTTCATCGGTTGCTTCGATTTGTTGTTCATCCCCATCATTTTTGTTTTCCTATATATATATATATATGTGTAGCCCCAGTTTTTGTGCATTGTTATAAACTCGCTGTGGTTTGATTTGTATATCTGTGATGTTCTATGACAGGAGTGCAACATCCTCAGCAAAATCAAGGTCCTCTAATATTTTAGTGAATGTCCACCTTAGTCCTCTTTTCTAATTTCAACAGATTTCTTCATTATCCAATCGATAGCAAGGCAGAATAGAAAAGGTCATAGAATGCAGTCCTGCTTTACACCTGTATTGATGTTCACGCTCTCCGTCAATTTATTTCCACATATTACTTTAGCATGGAAGTCCCTGTAAAGCAGTTTGATTATGCTATCTACCTTTGAGGGAATGCCATAGTGTCGTAGGATATTCCATAATGCAGGTCTGTGTACACTATCAAAAGCCTTTTCAAAATCTATAAAAATGTGAGTACCGGGGAGCATTCCATTCTTGGCATTGTTCAAAATTTTTGTCTAAGAGAATATATGGTTTGAGCCAGAATAGCCTTTCCTAAATCCTGCTTGCTGTTTTCCAAGTTTTGGTTCGACTGTAGGGTTTATGTGGTTTAGTAATATGTTGCTGAAACTTTTGCTGGTGATAGAGAGTAGCATGATTCCCCTTCAATTATCACATTAAGAATGAATTCCCTTTTGTGGTAGGTTGACGATGAGTCCAACAGTCCACTCATTTGGTAACTCTTCTTTTTCCCAAATGTCTTGAAATATGCTTTGTAATATTTTAGGAAACATTTCTTTTTCTATCTTAATTATTTCCGCTGTCACCTGATCTTCACCTGCTGCTTTCCCTGTTTTGAGACTTTATGGCCTTTTTTAAAATTGCATCTGAAGTTGGAGGTAGCGTGTTGATGTCCAAGTCATTTTCTGCAGGTTTAATGGCCGTGCGGGAGCCTTGGCGTTTCTCTGTTTATGACACACTTGAAGTGCGCTTTCCATCTGTTCATTTGGTCTGCTTCGCTCGAGAGTAAATTTCCTTGTGTGTCCTTGACCGGTGTGTCATTGTTCCTATACCCTTTGGAAAGTTCTTTAGCTGTCTGATATAGAGTCTTCATATCTTGTCTTTGGCTTGCTTTTTCTGCTATTTCTGCTAGCATGTTATAGTATGCTTTGTTGTCCGCTTTGACTAGCTTTTTTTACTTTTTTGTCTAGCATCGTGTATTCATTATGGATTTTTTTCTTTAATTCCTTCTGATCTGGTGATCAGTAGGCGGCCCTTTGTCTTTTTTTCTTTTTTCGATCACTTTCCATGATTGATCTGATATCGACCTTTCTTTCTTTCTTTCTTTCTTTCTTTTGCTAGATCTAGTAATTCCTAGTTCAGGTCTAGCAGTTCCTGGTTAATTTTGTCACGGACAGTTCTTGCTCATCCAGCAGGGCCTGCTATCGATTTGACTCTATTTTGAATATTTTAGCAATGTCTTCGTTTTGCAGCTTTCCAACGTCAAATTTCCTTTTCCTGATGTCACTTTTCTTTGTCTTCCTTAATTTTATACGGATTTTAACAGTCAGGAGCTCATGGTCACTTGCAACATCGGCATCTAAGAGTGATGTCTTCTATTTCTTATTCATAGTAATGTGGTCAGTTTGGTTTTTGGTTTTTTCGTCTGGAGAGGTCCATGTATATTTGTGGATGTCTCTATGCTTAAAGATGGTTCCTCCAATGATTAAATTGTTCTCTGCGCAAAAAAACCGCCAAACCTTCTCCATTGTCATTCATGTCTGCAGATTCTCCTTCACGTCCCATTATGTGTTCTCTTTGACTATTAACGTTTCCAACTTTGGCGTTTAAATCACCAAGAACAATAAGTAGATCATGTCTTGGGGTATTTTGTACTGTGCTGTTAAGTCTTTCATAAAACTATTCTTTCTCCTCCTCACTTTTGCCTTCCTGTAAGACATAAACACGATAATGATAATGATTGCGTATTTAGAATTAAACCTAGCTTTCAGTAATTTTTCACATTGATGGGTTCCCATTCCAACAAAGTCTATTTTGCCGTTTTTGATAGTATCAGGGCAACTCCATTCATATGTCGATTGCCTTCTCATCCTGGGTAGAGGATCGTATGACCAGTAGCGAGATCTCTGTTTGCCATTGTCGGCCCATCGTGATTCGCACATAGACAGGATATATATTTTATATTTGTCATTTCATTTATTGTCTGTACCAGTTTTCCTGTCTGATAAAGTGTGCGCACATTCCATGCACCCACCAAAATTTATTGTTTTTGATTTCAGAAGACTTGACATAGTCTGGTTGCTGGCTTCCTTTCGGCATTGGCCCTCATCCATCATTGGTACGGTGTTCTGGATCGCCGGCGCAGCCCAACTTTGTTGCGCTGCGGATCCAAAACTCTGTGTGTCAGTCTTTCCTTCACCTGTATTCTTATATTTTAACCCATTGTCAGTTTTTGTGTAACATTGTATCTTTTTACAATGCTATGCCTAACCCCATTGTGGAGAACCAGGATTTATTTTGGAGATTCACTCCTAGACATATTGAACACCCAGGGGTGAAAAATTTCTGAAAGCTAGGTTTAATTCAAAAACGCAAAGATAACCCTCTACCCAGGGTGAGAAGACAATCAACATATGAATGGAGTTGCCCCTGATACTATCAAAAACAACAAAAAAGACTTCGTTGGAATGGGAACCGAGGGGTGAAAAATTACTGAAAGCTAGGTTTAATTCCAAAAACGCAAAGATAACCCTCATCACGCCTAGACAGGTATCTTTCCAAAGATCATGAGCCCTGTCTGCCCATGGTTTGAAATCGGAGTTTTCCTTCTCCTAAACAAACTGTTTTTCCAAGTTAACCTCTCTGTCCACCTGGGGAGATTATAAAGGCGCTTCCGGTTCGCCTGTTAGCCACCTTACATGACATCTAGAGCATTTTGTAAGGGCTGAGTTCTCACTCTGCAGCTCCACTCCGTCCTCATTTCAAGGCTAACACAAGTTTTTGTCCCACGCGACTGTTATTCTATTCATTCGCAGCTGACCTCTTTATCTGAGAGGCTGTTCCCCTATCCGCAACCTGGGGACGCGTCTGGTAGGAGATGGTCGCCCCCTCAGATCACAATACTCTGTCCACTTTAGAGATCCCCTGGCTGTTTACAGGGCAGTCCGGGCAAAATTTCAAATCCTACCAAAAACCCCGAGATCATCTTAGATGTGGATGTGGATAAATCAAATCAAATCAAATCAAATCAAATTTCCGAGAGGATAGAGAAATCCAAACAAACAAAATTTAATATAAACACCCCCTACCTTCCCTAGCCACACACCTTTTCCCTATCAACATTAACGTCAAAAGAATAGTCCCTTGTAATTTGTATATAATCAAGATGGCTAAGTACAATACCTTCACACACCCTGTGTAAAATTCATTATTTAAAAATATATATATTTAGATTTTATGGGAGTTCAATAGTTGGAAATTTCCGTGCTGTGGTCGGAGAAAGGCGTGTCGCTTGTATAAAGAAAATACAGGGATTAAAAACAGACCTAGAGAAGAGTTTGAGATAGCCGTGAAATTTTGAAATAAACCTAGAGAAGAGTTTGAGATAGCCGTGAATTTGAGAAACAGACCTATTTTGAAAGAGTTTGAGATAGCCGTGAATTCGAGAAACAGACCTAGAGAAAGTTTGAGATAGCCGTGAATTCGACAAACAGACCTAGAGAACCTTAGTTTGAGATGGCCGTGAATTTGAGAAACAGACCCTAGAGAAGAGTTTGAGATGGCCGTGAATTTGA
>JAXRKP010000252.1:330900-335900 GCA_037039925.1 Doris montereyensis | reverse complement strand
CTAACTAGAAGTTAAGGAGGGGAAGAAGTTTCGAAGGTGAAGATTTTCCCGAAGAAGAAGATCAATTTAACTTATGAATAGGACATAGTAGAAGTAAGTTGAAATATGTCGTTGTTTTTTTCCTGAAGCTTCCGGTTGTCAGGAAAACGGCGAATCTTGGATGTTTCCCCCAATTTAGAAGTTCAATATCGATAGACTTCTACACTTTTCAACAATCAACAATTTTCTTTCAAATATTGCACAGACCTACTTTGATACATATCTAAATTTGTTCAGATTTGATTTTGTTTTATTAGAAAAAAAGAAGATTTTGTGAATTTTTAAAAATAGTATAAGAGAAGAGAAAAAAGATGCAAAAATGTTATTCAAAAAAATTCAATTTTCACAAGACTATAATACATACCAAAAAAAGAATCTGATCTTTCCCAACCTCCTCCTCCCACCCTCCCAGAATCATTCATACCAAATTTCATGAAGATACATTGAAAATAAAAGAAGTAGATAGAAGAAGAAGAAACTAAAAAGGATATTTTGAAGAAAATCGTGTTTTTCTCTTTTCTTCCTGTTATTTGAAGATTTTTCTCCCAGAAACCTAAGAAAAGAAGAAGGATAATAAGAAGAAACATCATAAAACCTTGAAGAAGCTCTCAACTAGAAGAAGATTAATCTTATCGAAGCTGTTTAAAATGCACCAGAAAACATTTTTAAGAATTTTGAGATGATGTCTTTTGATAATAGCTGAAGTTTAATGAAGAATATCTTCGTTATTTTCCGGACAATCTTAGAAGAAGATTCATAATAAATCCTCAAAATAGATATTTGTAGAGAGAATGTTGTGATGTTCAAAATAAGTAGAAACTTATCGTAGAAGGAGGTAATATTTTATTGTATAATAGGTGTGTTGAAAAGAAATGGCCTCTATCGCTTCTTCTTTTTTTGAAACGTATAAATTCAAAGTATCGATACTTAGCTTCTTTTATGATATCATTATGACGGGAATGAACTGCTCTCTCTATTAGTATGATATCATTATGACGGGAATGAACTGTCTCTCTATTAGTATGATATCATTATGACGGGAATGAACTGCTCTCTCTATTAGTGGATATCATTATGACGGGAATGAACTGCTCTCTCTATTAGTATGATATCATTATGACGGGAATGAACTGCTCTCTATTAGTATGATATTGATGGACTAGATTTGTCCCATTTTCGGCAAAACATGGCATTCCCCGAAACTGCTCGAAGAAGAAGAGAAAGAATTTCTCCCTTTAATACGTTTAGGGTGCATGGTTGCATTAAGCTTTGTAGTGTGATGTCAGCATGGTTGCATTAAAGATTTGTAGTGTGATTTCATTGTATGGTTGCATTAAGCTTTGTAGTGTGATGTCATTGTATTGTTGCATTAAGCTTTGTAGTGTGATGTCATTGTAGAAGTTGCATTAAGCGTTGTAGTGTGAGATTGAAGTCAAGATATTTGTATTGTTGCATTAAGAAGTAGTGTGATGTCATTGTATTGTTGCATTAAGAAGAAGTAGTGTGATGTCATTGTATTGTTGAAGAAGCTTTGAAGTGAAGATGTCATTGTATTGTTGCATTAAGCGTTGTAGTGTGATGTCATTGTATTGTTGCAGAAGACATTGTAGTGTGATGTCATTATATTGTTGCATTAAGCGTTGTAGTGTGATGTCATTATAGTTGCATTAAGCGTTGTAGAAGATGTCATTGAATTGTTGCATTAAGCGTTGTAGTGTGATGTCATTATATTGTTGCATTAAGCTTTGTAGTGTGATGTCATTTGTATTGTTGCATTAAGAAGTTGATGTCAGTAGAAGAAGTCATTGTAGTTGAATTAAGCGTTGTAGTGTGATGTCATTGTATTGTTGCATTAAGAAGTAGTGTGATGTCATTGTATTGTTGCATTAAGCTTTGAGTAATGTGATGTCATTGTATTGTTGCATTAAGCTTTGAAGTGAAGAAGTCATTGTATTGTTGCATTAAGCGTTGTAGTGTGATGTCATTGCATGGTTATATTAAAAGCTTTGTAGTGTGATGTCATTGTATGGTTGCATTAAACTTTGTAATGTGATGTCATTGCATGGTTGCCTTAAGCCTTGTAGTGTGATGGCATTGTAATGTTGCATTAAGCTTTGTAGTGTGATGTCATTTTAAGGTTGCATTAAGCTTTGTAGTTCAATGTCCTAGCATGGTTACATTAAGGTTTGTATTGCAATGTCCTAGCAAGGCTACATGAAGCTTTGTAGTTCAATGTCCTAGCATGGCTATATTAAGCTTTGAAGTGGAATGTCTAGAAGGGCTAGAAGAAGCTTTGTAGTTCAATGTCCTAGCATGGCTACGTTAAACTTTGCAGTTCAATGTCTAGCATGGCTACATTAAAAACGTAGTTCAATGTCCTAGCATGGCTACATTAAGCTTTGTAGTTCAATGTCATAGCAGAAGAATTAAGCTTTGTAGTTGAATGTCGAAGCATGGCTACATTAAGAAGTAGTTGAATGTCCTAGCATGGCTACATTAAGCTTTGAAGTTGAATGTCCTAGCATGGCTACATTAAGAAGAAGTTCAATGTAGTAGCATGGCTACATTAAGAAGAAGTTGGATGTCCTCGCATGGTTACATTAAGCTTTGTAGTTCAATGTCGTAGAATGGCTACATTAAGCTTTGTAGTTGGATATCCTCGCAAGGCTACATTAAGCTTTGTAGTTGGATGTCCTAGCATGGCTACATTAAGCTTTGTAGTTCAATGTCCTAGCATGGCTACATTAAGCTTTGTAGAAGGATGTCCTCGAATGGCTACATTAAGCTTTGTAGTTGGATGTCCTCACATGGAGACATTAAGCTTTGTAGTTGGATGTCCTCACATGGCTACATTAAGCTTTGTAGTTGGATGTCCTCGCATGGCTACATTAAGCTTTGTAGTTGGATGTCCTCATGGCTACATTAAGCTTTGTAGTTAGATGTCCTCGCATGACTAAGAAGAAGTAGTTGGATGTCCTCGCATGGCTACATTAAGCTTTGTAGTTGAATGTCCTCGAAGAAGCTAGACAGTGGATGAGGACTTGGAGGTCATGAGTTCGATTGTCTGAAGCTCAACAGCTGTGTTCCTTTAATCCTTAAGTATTTATCATACTACCTTTGTAACCCTTAGATTAATAGCATGTCAGAGTGTATTTCATCTCCTTTTTAGCCATTTTTTGTGTGATTATGAAAGAATCAATCATAAGGTCCCGAAGTTCAAATCCTTGCAAAGCCAAGCCCAGCGTTGTGTTTCTTGAGAAGAAGATATTTAACACGCATTTTCTCCACCAGTCGACCCAAGTGAAAAATGAAGAACAAGCAAGCATTATTAGAAGGAAGTTAAAACCTGTGTCAAACTGGAAGAAGTCAAGGAAGTTATTATTATCATCATCTGTTCCGCTTCACGCTACAGAAACTGAAGATAAGCTCCCACTCTATGGGCTGTAATGGAAGAAGAAGACTTTAAACCAACAAAACAAACAAAAAAAGAATAGTTTGAAAAGTTGTGGTGAAGCCGTATTGAAGGTGAAGTGAGTTTGTAAGAATAACGACACTGTCTTAAAATTATCCCCAAGGCTGGTCTGGCTGGCACGGTTGTTGGTTTCTCTTTACACTGTTGTACTCTTAGGAGAAGGGAGGAGGGGGGCTCGGAGTCCAGAGGCAAGTGTCGGTCTTTCCACTAAACATAGTGGGTTCGAACCTGCCCACAGTTGACATTTTTTTCTCGAGTTTTTTTTTCAGAGCGACGTCTAACCCCCTCCCCCTCCCCCCTCCCCTACCCGTCTTACGTTGTCCAGGTAGGTGGATCAACACCTAGTCCCATCGGAGACGGACGATTAAAAGGAGGACCCGTGTACAGATCACAACATTCTGTACGTTAAAGATCCCTTGGCTGTTAACGGAGCAGTTCGGACAAAATTAATTACAAATCCTACTAAAAACCCCGAGATCACCTTAGTAGTGGATGCGGAAGTAAATCAAATCAAATATTTTTTTTCAAACACTCTTAAGTCTTAGGAAACGTACTTCACTCTATCTGCTTTCTTCACTTGACTCATGTGTGAATGAGTACCCAGCTATAAGAAGAAGAAATATCTTGTCAGAGTGTTTGTATGAAGCTCTTTAAGAATTACAGGCTGTTGTACTGAATACTCCCCATGGAGCTGAGACGGGTTTTACAGATAATGATTGGAATAGTTTGCTAGGGGATAAATTATAATGTACATTAGGTGAGCCTGCCCTCATGGGGAAGATTCGCACTATAATAAATAAGAAGAATGTATCCATCTTTACCTTTGTCTCCGGATTGTTGGTGGGCGTTGCTGGTGGTAAGTCCTCCTTCTTTCTTGTCCTTCTTTCACGAATCTGCCATCTTGGTGTTTGCTTTCAATTCACCCTGAGGTCACCGCCGAAATGGTTGACGAAGTAAATTTCAATGAAACGAACAAATTGAAAGGGGAAGCTTCAGTAGTTTGTCTAACTCAGTTACGATTACGTCATTCAGAAGAAAAATGCCCAAAACCATGGACTTTGACGATGTGTTTTTCATCCTATAATTTTCACACTTTTCAGGAAACATGATTTCCTTTTTTCCCTTATGATTATCTCTCTGGCTCGTTTTCCCACGGAAATGGATAAAGGCACACTATTGAACTGTGAGACATCGGTAGCCAAGCGGTTAGGCTGCCGGAATGGGGATCACGAGGTCCTGAGTTTGAATCCTAGTAAAGTCAGGTCCGACGTTGTGTTCCTTGGGAAATACTCCTAACACGCATTCCCCCACTCTAGCCATGTGCAAAATGGGTACAAGCACCTAGCTTGGAGTAAAACCCTGCGTTAGACTAGCATGCACCACGTGACTAAGTCACTTGTTCCACTTCACGCTATAGAAACCGGGATAAGCTCCGGTTCTAAGACCTTAAGAGCCTTGAAGGAACATCAATACACTATTGAACTGACTT
>JAXRKP010000252.1:320900-325900 GCA_037039925.1 Doris montereyensis | reverse complement strand
TATAATAGAGTATTAGTATGACAAATACATCACAGAAATGTTAAGATATACAACATCATTCGAGCCCTCCCAGAGCCCCCCCACATAACCGACTCCTCAAACAGCTCTTGATCAAAGCTCGTTCATCCATGCCTGTCCCCCCCCACGTTCATTTGTTATGATAAATACATCACAGAGATTCGTAGGATATACAACCATAGTCTATCCCCCACCCATCGTACAACACTACCCAACCGACCCCTACGCACATGCACGCCTTCGATCAAAGCTCATTCATCCATTTCCATCACCCCCACCCCACCCCCCCACATCCATTTGTTTTGATAAATAGATCACAGAAATGCGTAGGATGCACAACCTCACACAATACATCGAAACTGACCCCCATACACACGCAGTAATCGGACAAAGCTCATTCATCCATGCCCAACCCCCACCTCCAAATGTTAAGTTGATAAATACATCACAGAAATGTCATCGAACCCCCCCCACCCACACACACACACATACTACATCCCAACCAACCCCCATATACACGCCCTCGGTCAAAGCTAATTCATCCACGTCCACCCCCCTGGGACCACCCCACGTCCATTTGTTTTGTTAAAAATCGTGACTGCTGACGGAATGAATGAATTCGGAGGTATCTGTTTGTGTTGGCCCCTGGGACTCTGATCTACAACACTTCTAATTATTTTTAGACAGTCAATGTCTGCATGAAGTGGATGAGTTTCGTCATCAGTGATGTCAGTCAGTTTTTAGTCAATGTCTGCATGAAGTGGATGAGTTTCGTCATCAGTGATGTCAGTCAGTTTTTAGTCAATGTCTGCATGAAGTGGATGAGTTTCGTCATCAGTAATGTCAGTCAGAGTTTAGTCAATGTCTGCATGAAGTGGATGAGTTTCGTCATCAGTAATGTCAGTCAGTTTTTAGTCAATGTCTGCATGAAGTGGATGAGTTTCGTCATCAGTAATGTCAGTCCAGTTTTTAGTCAATGTCTGCATGAAGTGGATGAGTTTCGTCATCAGTGATGTCAGTCAGTTTTTTAGTCAATGTCTGCATGAAGTGGATGAGTTTCGTCATCAGTGATGTCAGTCAGTTTTTATCAGTCAGTTTTTAGTCAATGTCTGCATGAAGTGGATGAGTTTCGTCATCAGTAATATCAGTCAGTTTTTAGTCAATGTCTGCATGAAGTGGATGAGTTTCGTCATCAGTGATGTCAGTCAGTTTTTTAGTCAATGTCTGCATGAAGTGGATGAGTTTCGTCATCAGTGATGTCAGTCAGTTTTTAGTCAATGTCTGCATGAAGTGGATGAGTTTCGTCATCAGTAATGTCAGTCAGATTTTAGTCAATGTCTGCATGAAGTGGATGAGTTTCGTCATCAGTGATGTCAGTCAGTTTTTAGTCAATGTCTGCATGAAGTGGATGAGTTTCGTCATCAGTAATGTCAGTCAGTTTTTAGTCAATGTCTGCATGAAGTGGATGAGTTTCGTCATCAGTGATGTCAGTCAGTTTTTAGTCAATGTCTGCATGAAGTGGATGAGTTTCGTCATCAGTGATGTCAGTCAGTTTTTAGTCAATGTCTGCATGAAGTGGATGAGTTTCGTCATCAGTAATATCAGTCAGTTTTTAGTCAATGTCTGCATGAAGTGGATGAGTTTCGTCATCAGTGATGTCAGTCAGTTTTTAGTCAATGTCTGCATGAAGTGGATGAGTTTCGTCATCAGTGATGTCAGTCAGTTTTTTTTTCAGTCAGTGGGATTAGTGATACACGTCGATCTACTTTTGTTCCAACTTTAAATTATTATCTTTAATCGAGATAAGATAAGATAAGATAAGATAAGATAAGATACGATACAATTGTATTGTCTAAGAAAGAAGCACATTGTTTTGGTGATACAAAACCTTCAATGCAATATGAAATACAACACACTTTTACTATACATGAATAATTCTTCACACACAAACAGCTTACGCATATTCTTTAGCATTCTTTCTTTCTTTCTTTCTTTATCAGTTCCCATTCTACCTCACGGTGTATGGGTTCAGATGCCAGATGACCTTTCTCCAGGATGCCCTGTCCTGACATTTTCTGTTTCCTTCCAAAAAAAGTTAAAATTTCTATACTTTTATGCCTCTTTTATATCTTCTTCCCACTTTCTCCAAGGCCTGCCTTTTGGTCTTCTACCTTGGGCTTTAGCACTGTATACTGATTTAGCTATTATATTGTCATTCATTCTGTTTACATGCCCAAACCATCTCAATTGATTTAATTCCATCTTAGTTTTTATGTTATCTGTTTCGGTTTGATCTCTTATTGTTGTGTTTCTGATTTTGTCTCTTTTAGTTTTCCCTGCTACTCTTCTTAGCTATTTCATTTCAGCTGCTTGTACTCTACTGTATTCTCTACTGTGTAAGGTCCAGGTTTCACTGCAATAGAGGAGAGAAGAACAATAAACTGTGTTGTATACTGCCATTTTGGTTTTTGTTAACAATTTTGTTTACTTATAGATATCTTTCCTAGACGCTTATATATTGTCATTGCCTTTTGGATTTTCTGGCTGATTTCTTCTGTTAGTTTTCCCTCTGAATTAATCATTACTCCTAGATAATTTTAGCTTTGAACTTGTATTAAATTCTCCCTGGTTAATTTAAGATTTTGCGTTTTAGCTTCCCTAATAACTAGCATTGTTTTGGTTTTCTTTGCATTTACTCTCATTCCTCTTTTTAAGCATTACGTGATTAAAATATGTAGAACATAACATACAAAAAACGTATCTTTTTAAAAAACATTAAGATAGTGATAACAATTTAATTTTACAGATGATTGTAAGAATGATCTTTTTTATAATATTTCTTTATGGCACAAATAATAAGTTTTGGCAATTGGACATTTTGATTTGTGATAAGACAATCAGCGACTGTGAATCTGACGATGGTTATGAACTGGTGTCTCTTCATTCTGTCACCTTTGGTGGAGTTGTCAAACTTTCATTTCTCTTCTTTTTGTTGTTGCTTCGTTCATTCATCCTTTTGATTAGATTGTGGTAGCCATTTTGACCACGATTGGTTTTCAGCAATATTGACAATATTATATAATGTTATTGATTATATAATAATACTTGTCTTGTTCGAATCAGGCGCAGATCACCCGAGAGTTTGTAGCCATTTTGACCACGATTGGCTTTCAGCAATATTGATAAATGTTCTTGTTTGGGTATTTTAAGAACAATATTATATAATGTTATTGATTATATAATAATACTTGTCTTGTTCGAATCAGGCGCAGATCACCCGAGAGTTTGTAGGGTGCAGCTCGCGGTGTTAGTTACGGCCCTTAGATAAACACAGACAAAGCCAGAACGGTTTTCAGAATAAGAAGTGATAGATATTTTCTTCGCTGTTAACATTGTTTTAAAACTATTTATTCTTTATTCTTGTCGTTGTCTTTGTTATTACGATTATGTTTACAATGATTATTATTATTATTATTATTATTATTATTATTATTATTATTATTATTATTATTATTATTATTTGTATTATCATTATCATTAACACTGTTGTTTTTTCCCCTTCAGGCTGGTTGTACGACAGTACACAAAGTTACCTCTACGCTTTTTTGCTCTCAGGAATTCTTCTCCTCATCAGCGCCGCCATCTTGATACCTTTACGAAGGAAGTGAGGAAGAAGAGAAAATTGTTGAAATATCAGGAAAAGTCAATAAAAATAGTCTTTCCACAGTCTTTCCACAAAACTACCTCTTATAGTGTTATGTGAAAATTGATAAGATAATTATGGTATGAGATAAGATTCACCAAATAAATTCATCCTTTATCTGGATATTTATAGTGCAGATGACCATGGGTAAAAAAAGAAAAACAACTCTAACTAAAGAGGGGAAAATAAGAAAGAAACAAAAAGCTTAATCTCAATGTGTACAACTTGAGAAATTGTTTTTTTGTTGTGTTGTTTGTTTTTTGGGGTATTTTGTTGTTGTTTATGTAACACCGGAAGTAACATCACAATGATTTTCGTCATCTTCAACACAATACAGGGTTAAGCGTAGAGACAATGAGGCAAGACCTTATTCGCAATTAATTTCATGGCCGACGTAACACTGTACAACAATCAACTGAACGGACATTTTCATGTATCAACATCAACATTTCAATATGTAAATTATGTACAGTAATTCACAAAATGGTTAGATATATGCATGTAATGTACATGTACTATGATCTGACAATTTTGTCAATGGAGGTATGACTTAAATTTAGCGTTGTTGAAGAGACATGAAGAGACATGACGTAATAATAATATAATAACAATGGCCTTTTACTTCAATAGTATCGATACTATAATAACAATAGCCTTTACTTCAATAGTATCGATACTATAATAACAGTCGCTGTCACTGCTAGCTACACCTGGGCAATTTTTTTATTCTGAGGGAAAGTATGGATGCCCAGCCACGCTTTTCTCACCTTCTGATCTTTGCCTCATCTACGTAATTTATTTAGAGTTATGAACTGGTCAATAAGTTTGAGATACAAGAAGTTGTAGCGTGTAGTTCTAACTGGGCTTTTGCTAGGAATTAATTGTTGCCAGGGTGGCGGCTGCGTCAGACTAGCGTCCTGACCAACCAGGATGAGATTATTGTCACCTATTCCGTTTCACGCTATAGAAAAACCGGGATAAGCTCCGGCTCTACAGGCCTGAAGGGCCTTGAAGGAAATTTATAGGATGGCCTGCTCTTTTCGATGTCCAACACACAAGGGTTCGTTTACATGCGCAAAGGCAGATGGGACCTCCTAGATTACGTCCGTCTCCAATAGGCCTAGGCACTCAACTTCTCCTGCCTACAACAGGATAAGGAGTAGAAGCAACCCGAATATAAAAAATGACTTCAAATTCAAGCCAGGACGGCCAGGATGTGAACCCACAACCTTTGGCTTGGTAGGCAAATGAAGTACCTACTGAGCTGAGCTGAGCTATC